>JAODAL010025280.1:0-58921 GCA_025379985.1 Phyllomedusa bahiana
GGGGTAGGGTTGGTAAACAGTAGATATGCCCCAGCTAGATAGGCAGCAGTCAAGCCACAGGAATTTAGGTAGTAGATTTGCCCCAGGTAGGTAGTTAGACGATGGATAGGTAGGTATACTGGCCCTAGGTAGGCAGGCAATAGTTTGCCCCAGAAAGGTAGATAGATGCTCCTAAGTAGGTAGGCAGCAGTTAGGCCCTAGTTAGGTAGATTACCCTTAGTTAGGTAGGAAGTAGTTAGACCCCAGGTAGGTAGATTGCCTCTAGGTAGGTAGGTAGGCAGTGCCCATGGTAGGTAGGTAGGTAGATTGCCAGAAAGATAGATTTCCCCCAGATAGGTACATTGCCCCCATGTAGGTAGACAGAATGCTCTCAGGTAGGTAGTTAGATTGCCCCCAGGTAGGCAGTAGATAGTCCGTAAGCAGGTCGGATCCCATTAGGTGACAAAAGGAAAACAAAATACACTCAACTTTTCCCGTTCCCCAACGAGCGTCTGTGGCAGGCCAGGCTTCCCTGCCGGACTTCTCCTAGTGAAGCCCGACACAAGCGGCATGATGATATGATGTCATTTTGTCGTCTGTGTGATGTCGAGCGGCCGACTTCTAGAAGGTTTGAGCCCTAGGGCCTTAGACCTACTGGGTAGAATAGAGGAGCGTGCTCATTTGTGGCAGATAAAAGTCCTTGGAAGACTAATGTTGGAGGCAAAGTTTAATTTTCAGTAAATTTCTGTGGTTTATGACTCAGCTGAGTTAGGTATTCTGGTGGTGGTTCGGGCCCCAAGAAGTAATTTCGAGCTAATGCATGTTGTTGACCGATTGGTGCCCTTGTGTCAGGTTACCAGAGCCAAGGTTAAAGGGGAAGATAGCATGACTAAATTCACCATGACAACTTAATCTAGCATAAAGTTCCATAGTCTCAATGCTCTTACAGTAAAGATTCCCTTTTTTATGTTAGTAAAGGAACTTTTTTCCCTAGATGTATTAGATGTCCCCTTGTAAGAGTTTTAGTCATGGGTATAAATGGATTATGGGTAAGACCGCTATATTAAACTTTTATATGTTTATAAATATTTGTAAGGTTACTGCTCACTTCTTTCACACCCCAAACTATTAAGACCCAGTTAACGATTTAGAATTTATATTAAAATTAGTGGCTCATTATATATTCTTTGATGTTTGTGGTAAATGACCTGGTGTCGTTTTTTGTGTTTGTATTATTTTAATTAATCATTATTAAAAGTTATAATCTATTTGATGCAATGATCATAACAAAAAAGGCACAATTTTGGCAATTTTTTTATGGTGTTGCTGGATGAATAAGGTTATGTTTTAAGAAACGGGCCTTTAACCCCTTAAGGACCCAGCCTGTTTTGACCTTCCTGACACAGCCCTATTTTTGAAATCTGGCATGTGTCTCTTTATGTGAGAATAACTTTTTGACACTTTCACCTATCCATGTGATTCAGAGATTGTTTTCTCGTGACACAATGTGCTTTAAGTTAGTAAGAAATTTTGATCCATACAAGCCTTGTTTGTTTTTGAAAAATATAAAAATTTCATGAAAATTTGGAAAAATTTGTCATTTTGAAAATTCCAAAATTTCTGCGTGCAAGACAGATAATTATTCACCACAAAATAGTTTATAACTAGCATCTACCATATGTCCATTTTAGATTGGCATCATTTTTTAAATGTTTTTTTTTTTTTTTACGACATTAGAGGGCTTAGAAACTCAGTAGTAATTTCTCACATTTTCAAGAAAATTTGCAATATACATTTTTTTAGGGACCAGTCCAGTTCGGACGTGGTTCTGAGGGGCCTGCATATTTGATACCTCCATAAATGACTCCATCTAAGAAACTAGACCCCTTAAAGCATTTACAACAGTGTTTAGGAAGTTTGTTAATCCTTTAGGTATTTCACAGAAATTAAAGCAAAGTGGAGGTGAAATGTCAAAATTTCACTTTTTGCAGATTTTCAATAGTTATCCATTATTCACTGGAATACGGTAAATGTGACTAGTTAAATGCAACATAATATAAATTCCCCCAGGTCTGCCGTTTTTAGAGATATCCCATATGTGGCCCTAGTGCACTATTTGGCTCAACCACAAGCCTCAGAATAGGAGGAGCACCTACAGAACTCTGGGGTCTCATTTTCAATACGATTTATTTAGCTGCCATCTCAGGTTTAAGGACACCCTAAGGTGCTAAAACTTAATAAACACCCCTAAAAGACCCCATATTGGAAACTACACCCCTTAAGGAATATATTCAGGGGTGCAGTGAGTATATAGACCCCACAGGTGACTCCCAATTTTTTTTAGCATTAGGCCATGAAAATTAAAAATATTTTTTTTTCCAACAATCTGCAATTTTAGCTTAAAATGTTTCATATTTACAAGGAATCTTGGAAAAAAAGAACCCCAATATTTTATTAAGCCATTTCTTCCAAGTTCGGCAATACCCTACATGTGGGTGTAAACTGCTTTTTGGGAGCATGTCAGAGCGTACAAGGGAGGGAGCGCTATTTCGCTTTTGGAACACAGATTTTGGTGGGGCCATGTCACATTTGCAAAGCCCCCAAAGTAGCAGAACAAGTGAAACCTTCCAGAAGTCGCCCCATTTTGGATTCAACAGCCCTCAGGGATCTCATCTAGGGGTGTGCTGTGTATTTTGGGTGCACAGGTTTTCCGTAGTTTTTTTTAGCATTGGGCCATGAAAATGGGAAGGGGGGGGAAAGTAGTTCCACCATTGTTTTTGGATTCCAATTTTACAGCATTCACCATGCAGTGTAAATGACAGGAAAACTTTACTATGGGGGTCGGTACAATTACAATTATATAGATTTTATATAGTTTTTTTCTGTTTTATTACTTTTACAGAATAGAAATATGTCTATAAAAAATTGCATTTTTAAGTTGTCCTATTCTGACAGCCATAACTTTTTTATTTTTCTGTGTACGGAGCTAATTATGGGCTTGTTTTTTGCAGGATGAGTTGATGCTTTTATTGGTAACATTATGGGGTGCATATGATGCTATGTTCACTTTTTATTAAGGTTTTTGTGAGACGTTTTGAACAAAATACATAAATCTTGGTAGTGTTTTTTATTTTTATTTTTTATTGCGATCACTGTATGGTATATATGACATGCTAGCTTTACTCAGCAGGTCAATACGATTACAGCGATACCCAATTTGTATATTTTTTATGTTTTTACTGCTTTTATACAATAAAAACCTTTTATTCAACCAGGAAAATACGTTTTTGCATCGCCATAGTCTGAGAGCCATAACTTTTTAATTTTTCTGTGTTTGGAGCTGTGTAGGGAATTTTTTTTTGCGGGATGAGTTGCTGTTTTTATTAGTATCATTTTTGGGGGGACAAGGCTTTTTGATCGCTTTTAAATCCTTTTTTTGTAAGGTAGGGTGAAGAAAATACTGCAATCCTAGTAGTATTTTTTATTTTTATTTTTAACAGTGCTCACCGTGAAGTATCCATGATCAGTTAGCTTTACTCTTTGGGTCGATACGATTATGGTGATATCCTGTTTATATACTATTTATATCGTTTTTTTATGTTGAAGCACTGTCGAGCGATCTGTGCATTTGCTGCCGCCGACAGAGACGCAGGAGGAGCGATCTCCTCCTGCATCTCTCTTAGTTATTGCGACCCGATGGTCGCGATAATTAATATACAGCTGACATCCCCCCGGCGTTTGCGCAAAACTCTGCTTTAGAGTTCGCGCGATCCTCAGGACGTATGCATACGTCCAGGTGCGTGTACCCCCTAACGACCTGGACATATGCATACGTCCAAGGTCGTGAAGGGGTTAATAGACATGGTGATACAACTTGTTGTTAATTTTTGTTTATTTACAATATAAAAAATGGAGTTTTCCTTTTTTTAATAACCTGTATGATTTTTTTTATTTGTTTTTTTTAGTTCCACCTTGGATAAATGACCATTAAGAGACAGGACTGCTTGTACACTATACTTAAATTTTGCAGCATAGTTACCACTCTCCTAATACATCCTGCCTCTCTCAGAGTTTAATAGATGCAGTAAGGCTTTGGAGTCTTGGGCATAGATGACTGGGAAGGGTTTTCCCCTGTCTGCCCAGTGTAACAAAGCTGTTGGACTTCAAACAACAGACAAGTCAATCAAGGAAGTACACCAGCAGTCACATGAAATAACAATATGAATTGTGTATCAATCAAGAGAGGAAAGACTCATCGCTAGATGATTCAGCAAATCAGCAGCTGGTGGATCGTGACAGCTGTCTGTTTGGCGAAGATTCCGGAGGTGGATTCAATCCAAAAATAAAAGAGTAATCAAGATAGCTGACCCAAAAGAACTGTCCCTAAATCTTCCCCTACTATCACCTATGGCTGCCCAAGACACCAGAACCTCTACCCCTGAAACTGACCCTAAAGCTTTCCACAAAATATGATGTCCCTAAGCTACAACTGACCCTAATACAGCAAGAAGCCATGGGACCCAGTGACAACTTGGACAGAACCCTGCATAAATTAGACATACTCCAAACTGATATTCTCAAGAACTACTAATTCTAGAACTTGGCCAAAACAAAACTATAAATAAATAAAAATATACTAGAACTTGGCACAATTGAACTAGACAATAGATTTCAATAAACAATAATTAGACATATCAGGACTAGACTTGGACTAGACTTGACCTTGCTGTATACTCTTCGACCAGACTGCTAGATTCAAATGAGCTTGACAGAGACTAGAAGTAGCTAACGATCTTCAGGCGCAGGGCTAGGTCAGCTGACACACTGGACAGGGCTCAGCGGCCTACTAGACAAACTGTAAACTGATATTCTCAAGAACTAGTAACTTTAGTTCTAGGTCAAACAGAGCTAAGACAAGAAATGACAATACCCTAGAACTTGGCATAACTGAACTAGAAAATAGGTTTCTAGAGACAATAATTAGACATATCAGGACTAGACTGGAGTTCGCTGTATATTCTGCAACAGATTTCCAGATTCAAATGAGCTTTAAAGAGATGAGAAGTAGCTAACGAGCTCCAGGTGCATGGCCAGGTCAGCTGACTTGAAAGGACCCTGAGCAGTTGCCAGTCAACCAGGTTAAACAAATACACACAAGAGAAGATAGACAAAACATAGAATTTCCTGTTGACTTAATAATAGTGATGAGCGATCCCTAAAAAGATCCCTAAACGATACTTGATTTTTTAAAAGATCAATTCGACGGTCGAGTCGATCTCGAGCCAATCTTCTTTCCCCATTAAAGTCAATGGGAGAAGATGTTCGGGTAAATTTTTATACCTATACACGTGAGGAGAAGCTGAAATTACCATCCATAACAGTAAACAGGATACGTGGAACAACTTAGTGAAGAAAATGTGGCTCTAAGAGTCACAGAAAAAAATGAGAGGCTAAAATAATTCATTCCTTTCAATGGCTAACTGAAAAAATTAGGACAGCGTAGCTATAGGAGGTGCAGTGGTAGCAGCTGCTACGAGGTCACTTTCACACATAAGAAGACACCGGTATTGGAAATGGCACATGGTAAGTGGCAGGAGCCCCCTATCACTTTTTGCACCAGGGCCCAAGAAGATGTGATTTATGTGGTGGCAGCAAGAACATTGCAATGGGGAACTTGTAGGTTCAGCTGGCAGGGCCGTAGTTATAGGGGATGCAGTGGTAGCCATGGCTGACATCAGTTATCTATTAAGTGTTTCAAGGCCCCATGCAGCTAAATCAAATGGGGCCCCCACCCATTACTAGTTCCTATTTTTTAACATAACAGTGGGCTTCTTTTTGATTAGGGCCCCTGACCAGAGTACTGCCCTACTAGCACCCGTGCCAGTTGCCATGTGCCATTTCCAATACCGGTGTCTTCTTATGTGTCAAAGGGGCTTTTGGGACACCTCAGGATGCAGAGCCCCGTAGCGGCTCTTACCGCCAGGGGTGCCAATAGTGCTGTAAGGGCAGTACTCCTGTTATGGGCCCTAATCGAAAAGGGGCCCACAAATATGTTAAAAAAATAAGAACTAGTAATGGGTGGGTGCCCCATTTGATTTGGCTGTATGGGGCCTGAAACAGTTAATAGATGATTTATAGCAGACTGACTGATGACTGATGTTCATAGATGATCTTTTGGAATGTATATTTTACATTGTGAAGAAGACGTGGTACAGTTTACTAGTCGGTGACATCATCAACTGGGGCAACAAAATCTTCAGAGATCCACGCTTGATTCATTTTGATAAATGTCAAACAATCCACATTCTCGGGGGAAAGACGAATACGTTTGTCAGTTATCACCCCACCAGCTGTGCTGAAGGTGCATTCTGAGATAACGCTGGCTGCCGGGCAGGATAAAACTTCTATGGCATGCCGAGCCAGCTCAGGCCATTCATCCAGTTTGGACACCTAGAAGTCGAATGGGTCCAGAAAAAGTCCAAAAACATTGGGGTTGAGCCGCAGGTACTCATTGACCATGCTCTTAAGGCAGTCTCTCTGTATCTGAATGGTGCCCTGCCTTGCAGGTATTGGTGAGGTGGTAACAAACAAGTAAAAAATATGACCCAGTAAGCTTCTGCCACATTGCCTGCTGCTGCAGCTATTTGCCATTCTACTGCTGGCACATTGCTGATGTTGTTCCACCGTGACATTAGAAAGTAAAGAAGATGAAGCAGATTTTTTCTGCAATGTGACGGGCCAGGGCAGGGGCAGCTTTTCTTGCACACAAATGCCTGCTTGGCATCTTATATTGGGGGCATGCCAGGGCCATGACATGGTGGAGCCCATCTGTATCCACCAGGCGGAAAGGCAACATTTCCAAGGCCAACAACCTGGCAATGCCAACATTCAGGCTTTTGGCTTTGGGATGGCTGGGGTGAAAGCGTTTTTTGTGCACCCAAACCTGGTACACAGGAGGCTGGCTGCTGGACTGGCTGCTGTATGGCGTGCAGGTCACACTGGTGGAAAGAGAAGGGGCAGGCGTTGTTGCTGGTGGTGCTAGGAGCTACAGGCACTGCGAGATTTTGCTGACCACTTGTTATTTCTGCCGACGGACCAGCTTCCTTCTCCTCCTCTGATGGCATCAGCGATTGGCGTCACAGCAGACAAAATCATCCTCTTTGGCCTCTTGATCTTTTGAAATGCCTTCTGACCCCAAACTCATTGTGTCATCAAAGAACTCTTCAGAACATGGATTATCTGGAGCAGTCTGTATATTGGGTGACATTTGACCTTCACGTTGGACTGATGATGATGATGACGTTTATTCCCTTAACTGAGAGGAAGAGGAGGTAGAACCGCTGGATGAAGGGTGTGTTAACTCACAGGGAACCGACCAAGCGATGACAGTCCTGCGACTGATGATGTGCTCGCTTGTGTATTGTCCGTAGCACTGGAAGGAATGCGTTGTCTCGTACCTCTAGCTTCACGTCCTATGCCCCTCCTTGCTTGCTTAACACCTCTAGTTCTCTCCATGTTCAAAATATTAAAAAGGTAAAGATTTGGAAAGAGTCTCTTATGCAACAACTCTAACCTCACAACTGGAACTATGCAATTTTGGGCACTGACAGCAGGAAAAAGAGTAGATAAAAGCGATTTCTTTTGATATCAGATTTGCTGCGACTTATCCTGTATTGGCTGTACCCCCACAACTGCAACAATGCAATTTTCGGCACTGACAGCAGGAAAAATAGTAGATAAAAGTGATATCTTTTGATAGCAGATATGCTGTGACTTATCCTGCACTAGCTGTACCCCCACAACTGGAACAATGAACTTTTGGGCACTGACAACAGGAAAAAGAGTACATGAAAGCGATTTCTTTTGATATCAGATTTTCTGCGACTTATCCTGCATTAGCTGTACCCCCACAAGTGGAATAATGAAATTTTGGGCACTGACAGCAGGAAAAAGAGTAGATAAAAGCGATTTCTTTTGATATCAGATTTGCTGTGACTTATCCTGCATTAGCTGTACCCCCATAACTGGAACTATGAACTTTTGGGCACTGACAGCAGGAAATAGAGTAGATAAAAGCGATTTCTTTTGATATCAGATTTGCTGTGACTTTTCCTGCATTAGCTGTACCCCCATAACTGGAACTATGAACTTTTGGGCACTGACAGCAGGAAAAAGAGTAGATAAAAGCGATTTCTTTTGATATCAGATTTGCTGTGACTTATCCTGCACTAGCTGTACCCCCACAACTGGAACAATGAACTTTTGGGCACTCAGAATAAAGATGGGAAAGATCCAGTCAGCAATATAAAAATACCTAACTATTGTCTATAATTCCCTAAGCTTGCTGTACCCTCCCCCCCTAATTAATCTAACTAGCAGCTTTTGCTGCAAAAATCGCTGAGAAATAGTATTCTTGCATGCATGCAAGCAAGCAGACACAGAGCAGTGCGTTCAGTAGTGAACTGCAAATGGCGTTCACCAGGAAATAGTGACATACACATAACAGATTCATGTGATTTTATCACCCAATGAGCTCCCTACACTCTCAGCAGTGTTGTTTTTGACCCCCCCCCCGTGCTCTGCACTGATTGGATGGCCGCCAAAAGTGCAGAAAGCAGCTTAAAGTGAAAGTTAAAATGGCGTGGCACGTCGGACGCATGTCTCGATCTTGATTTTATCTGAACCAACTGTAAAAATATCAGATCGGATCAAGATTGAAAAAAAACTTAAAGATCGACCCAATCTTAACTTTTCGTGAACGGTTCGATTAACACTACTCAATAATCAGGAGAGGATGAAATGGCAGGACAGTCTTTGCTAGTGTCGGACTGGGGTGCCTAGGGCCCAACAGTTGAGTTTTATTCTGGTCGACACACTAGAAAAGTTGATTCTGGCATCACCAGTATAGTTGAGTCTGGGGGGCTCACCCTACAGCTACTGTATCTGCCCCTTTTACTCAGTCTCTTGCTTTTTGCTCCTTCTGCGCTACACTTAATGCCTCTTACCTAGTCAGCCAGTAAGTTCTACTCTGCACTGATGATGGGCAACACCCTGAAACAGCTGTATGCAGATTAACTAAACTGGCAATGGCTTGAACCCTTTTCACATTCCAAGGCTCAGTGAGTCACATGTGACTTGAGGATTGCTACATCCAATAGAGGGCACTGGAGAGTTCGGCTCTCTTCTCATAAGCCTTTTAAAATATACGATACAAACTCTGTATGGTAGCCAATGCAGGGAAGTACTAGTAATATTAATACTATATGTAAAATAGTATTACAGAGGGATCTTTAAGAAGTTGTAGAAAGAAGAGTAGTAAATTAAGATTACTGTAGGTATGTGAGGTCATGCACGTGGGCAGAGAAAATAAAAGGTACAATTAAATACTAAATAGTATGTTTCTGAGTAAAACTGCTGCTGAAAGAGACTTAGGGGTATTGGTGGACAGTTCTCTCATATTGACCAATGCTAAGCAGCTGCTGCCAAGGCAAATAAAATCATGGGATGCATCAAAAAAGCCATAGATGTGCCTGATAAAAACAGTTTTTCCTATTATTAGAGAGGTCACACTAATATTGTGAACAGTTTTGAGCAATGGTGTATAAGAAGGACATAGCTGAGCTGGAGCAGGTGCAGTTGTGATGGAGGGCAACCAAATTGGTTAGGGGAATGGGTGGATTTCAATACTTAGGCTATCAAACTATTATTTAGTTTGCAAAAAGATGGCTTAAGAGCTATTTAATTACAATGTATAAATATGTTAATAGACAATACAGAGATCTCTGTTTACACTTAGGCCTGTAACTATTACAAGAAGACATCTTCTATGTCTAGAGGAATGAAAGTTTCACCATCACCATAGACAGAGATTCTTTACTGTCAAATAATTTTTGCCCCCCTTGCTGAGGACAGCAAAAGCTAGTGTCACACATGCTGTTTCCAGCTCTGTGTCCATTATTCTGTAAGATTTTGTAGTTTTAGGGCGCGTTCCCACTGCACAGGACAAAATTTGTCCTGTTTTGCGCCCGTTCCCACGGCCGCGGGGGGGACGGCTTTTCTCCGCGATGAGCGGAGAAGAGCCCTCCCCTCTCCCATTGAGAAGCACATCTTCCGTCGGGAAACCGGACGGAAGATTGTGCTTCTACAATGTTTTGCCGCCGGACCGCCGGCGACTAAACCGTCCGACGGCAAAACCTGTGCAGTGGGGACTGCTGCATAGGTTTTGCATAGAGCACCATTGTGCTCATTTTCGGCCGGTTTTTCAGGCGGTCTGAAAAACCGCAAACCGGCTGAAAACCCTTGCGAAAACCCTTGCCGTGGGGACATGCCCTTAGAGTATTTAATTTTTTGTTGATGAGATAAAATTACTTTTATCTGCTCTGAGTGCACTCTGGTTTCTCTTGGTTACCGACCTGTTCTGCCCTGCTCTCCCCTGCTGTTTTTCTAATCTAATAGAAGGATTGTGGTCATCACACAGGTCAGCACACGGGACTGGCAGCAGTTTGAGAGCTTGAGTGTTATCTGATCTAACAAACAAAGGAGACTAATTTAGTTTACTTTAGCTCTGCAGCTTCTCTGCACTTTAGATCTCCTGCTCTCATGTCAGATTAATTAATATAACTTTGGATACGAAGCAGATATGCTAATCACTGCCATAGAACCACCCACAGCCTAACCAGAAAGTTACAGGCAGTCCCCAGGTTACATACGGGTTAGGGACTGTAGGTTCGTTCTTAAGTTGAATTTGTATGTAAGTCGGAACCAATATATTTAGTACATGTATGGTGTATATGTATGGTGTGTATGTATGGTGTGTATGGTGTGTAATTATAGGCAGGTATAGGTCCCCCATAGCAGGTATATGTCCCCCATAGCAGATATAGGCAGGCATATGTTCCCTCAGAGGCAGGTATAGATCCCTCATAGCAGGCATAGGCAGGTATATGTCCCCCATAGCAGGTATATGTCCCCCATAGCAGATATAGGCAGGTATAGGTCCCCCATAGTAGGTATAGGCAGGTATAGGTCCCCCATAGCAGGTATATGTCCCCCATAGCAGGTATAGACAGGTATATGTCCTCCATAGTAGGTATAGGCAGGTATATGTCCCCCATAGCGGGTATAGGCAGGTATACGTCCCCCATAGGTAGGTATGTCCCCCATAGGCAGGTATGTCCCTTATAGGCAGTTATGTCCCCCATAGGCAGGTATGTCCCCCATAGGCAGTTATGTCCCCCTTAGGCAGGTATGTCCCCCATAGGCATGTATGTCCCAAAGAGGCAGTTATGTCCCAAAGAGGTAGGTATGTCCCCAATAGGCAGGTATGTCCCTAATAGGCAGTTATGTCCCCCATAGGCAGTTATGTCCCCCATATGTAGGTATGTCCCCCATAGGCAGGTATGTCTCCCATAGGCAGTTATGTCCCCCATAGGTAGGTATAGATAGGGCTTTTTTAAAAAGAACAAATACAGATACTCACCACAGTCCCCCGCTGCTCACCTTTGGCTCCATCTTCCTGCACAGGCCGGTGAGGTCATCAGGCCGTGCAGGCAACGTGATGATATCGCGCGCTGCCTGTGCCGGAGACTCCGGAAGGTCGCGTGTCTGCTTGCGGCCTTCCGGAGTTCTATCTGCTCTGCAATAGAGGCTTTGGCTCTATGCGCTTCGGGAGGAGTCGCATATAGCCGAAGCGATCCCCGCCGGTGCCCGGGATATGGCAATGCCCGGACGCCGACAGTGACCAGAGAGGCAGCTGTATGCGCTCCCAGGAGTCGCATGCAGCTGCGAAGATTGCCGACAGCGCTCAGGACACCGTAACGCCCGGATGCTGTCAGCTGTCTCTGGTTTGCGTCGTTCCGGTCCCCGTTCGTAACTAGGGGACAGACATAAGTCAGAACGACGTAAGTCGGGGACTCACTGTATAGGATGCATGAATGAAAGCTGTATTTGGCTCCGTGAAACAGGATGTTGAGACAACCCCTTTAACCTCTACCCCAAAATCCTAGACCACCAAGGATCCTTACATTAACCCACTCACTGCCTTAGATAACCTGCTGTACTGTACTGTCCCTTGTATGCATTAGACTACTGGGAGCATTGATAATTAAGCGATATTCATATCTAGGATATTAATGTATTGACAGGATTTGCCATAAATGTCTAAAAGATCTGAGACCTGACTTCTATGGGATCCACAAACATCTTCAGAATTGAAGTTCTGGGTCCCCATCTGGCATTATAGGTCTGGACCCCCATCCAGGCAACAAATCTACAGAAACAGCCTAACTTATTGTGTTTTACTTTTCTGTGTTCCTACATCATATAGAAAAGAATAAAGTTACAGGAATAGCATATCACAGCAAACTTGTTTTGCCTGGAGAGATTTAAAAATGAAATGTAACTGCCCCTCCCCACACTTACTCCTCCTTAATTCCCCCTTTTAGCCACTATTAACATTTCCCTTTTGAAACAACCATAGATACTCAAATTTTGGTTAAAAAAGTTATTAATCATACAAAATCCCTAAATGATGTTTAGATAACATTAAATAACATGAAACATACTTAAATAGCCAAATTCCAACCTTAAACACTCACTGCATGCATCAACACAATTTCCTTTACTTTATTTCTCTTTACCTGAGCATTTTTTGACCATAACACCAGCCTCGCTTGACCTTGATCTCCACAGACAAATACTGACCTCCCTCTGCTGGCCAAACGCATGTGATGTCATGCTGCTGTTAAGTTTTCCTTTTTAATCTTGAATGCTGCCCTGTTTGAGGAGCCGGACCTCCACCCAGGAAGGACTCCTCCAGTATATGAGCTATTCTCTTGAAAAGCACCTTGCAAGGAATGACAGCTGCTGGGAACATCAGTTGCTGGACTAAGTGTTGTGGCAGGTTGTGTGTGAGGTGCCCCCACCAACCACTATTCTAAGTGCTTGGTCACTGTACCGGATTCCTGATAGACACCCCTAGCTGAGTCAAAGGCAGAGGCTGAGCCATGGGTGTCTGAAAGTCCTGACTGGGCCCTGTATGCAACGCTGAGCATGTGGAGTGTCCTCTAGACTCCGGTGGCACCCCAGTGGTCTTGAACACCACGCCTGAGAAGAAGGGGACCCACAGTCAGTGCCAATCCATTCCCCATCAAAAAGTAGCAGAATGGAGCTTAGGGGCCCTTTATTTAGGCCTCAATTACTGGGAATACAGGGTCTTCCCTTTCATTTCATGTAAACAGGTCATAGTCTTCACCTAACTCTTTAACAAATTAGACCAATCACCCTAATTAAAAAAAACAAATCTGCTGCCTCCCACACACTAACTTAATTTATGTCATGCTTAATTAACTCTCAAACCCAAACCAAACTTTTTCCTTTCTTAAACCTCTTGATTGGAGTCTGAATCTGTGTATTTTGCAAACTGTTCTGGCGTCTTTTCAGACCGACATATAGAGCGGCCCCTTTTGCAATAGTTTTAAATCGCCCACACACCAATATCATGCGCATTACAGCGCGTCCGCGGCACTTTGTAATGCGCCTGATTTTGGGGGGCATGCGGGAGGCAGGGCGCACTAGTACCACATGAAGCTATAGATTTATAGCTTCAGTATGGCAATTAGGCAGTAGAGCGGGTTCATAAATCAGGCACACTGTACACTATTTTTATGCGCAGAAAAATTGGCGTCTAAGCGCCATAAATCATACATGTCGCCCTATGTGCTAAATCAATTTGAATACGAATTTATCTTTGCAAATCATGTTGCTGCCATGTTGCTGCCAATAAAATTAGAAAAACAGCTTATCTAACCATTGTTTTGATTATTAAATACTAGGAAAACAGGTTGTTTATTGTAGGGGGTAGGTAAAGAATCTGGAGGACATCTTGACAGTCCCTGAGGATTCTGGGAAAAAAGTGACGGAATGTTGCAATGAATATCTCAACCGTCATAAATATATAAACAAATGTGTATTATCAGTGATTAGAGATTGGAGGGACAAAATCAATCAATGGGAGAATAACTTTAGAGAAGCCATAAACATATTCCTCATATTCCTTGTAACGGCAGAAGCAGTGGATCCACTGGACCACCGCAAACGGTGGTACAGGCCATGCCAGGGATCGGAGTCTGTGGTTCCCGGTATTCACCAGAGCCGCCGCAAAACGGGATGGACTTGCTGCGGCAGGGTTCCACCAGGTCGCTACACCTGACGTGACTTGCTTGCGGGTGCAGCCGAGGTGCAGCGAGGTACCAGAACGGGAGGCAAACTCGTAATCGGGGACAGGCAGGCGCGGCTAGGTAATTAGATGCGCCTGGAGGAACGAGTGCACCTGCGGCGCCACTCGTTCCCAAAGCAAGGGGCACCACAGCGGCATGAGTGCGCCCGCAGCCCAACCTGCGGGCTCGGGGTCACTCGTATTATTCCTCTTGTGTCTGTTGGAAATTATGAACAATTTAGACTGAAAAAACAAGGAGTGTTTATTACATCTATAACTATAATGTCTATAATGTCAATGTTACATCTATAATATCAAGGCTAAATGTCAAGGACAGAAAACAAATTCTTAAGTCTACTTAGTCTGATAAATATGAACATTTAAAACTTAGTGAATAATAGAGAAATCTCTGACAATGTTCATCCATAGATGCAGATTGTCTTACCTGGATCGGTTAGGATCTTCTAGCAAGCAAATACAACTTGGATAAAAATGTCTGACATTAATTGGAAGAACTTGACCAAGAATTTCAAGTTCTACCCTGCCCTCTAATTCCACAGACTTGAAACCAACTGGGCGTCTGTGGGAGTTGGTGACCTGGGAGGTTACCTAACATATGGGACAGTACTGAGAATAGTTCAGAACTTCTCGTTAACACCCTGACCAATAGAACCTCTACGGGATCCTCTCTACTGTTTTGTCTGCCAGAAAGTGTCCCCCTACAACATGGGAACAAGCCAGGTGTATCATCATACGGTTATAGGGTTTAGGCTCCAGAAGCTGTTTGACCACTTTCTCCCAGATTTTGGTCACTCAATACAACAGGTCCCCATTCATTGCAAAGTGGGGGTATCTCTTGTCTGCCCCTGGCTCTTGGGGCACCCCATTATGAACCACCACATTATTTAAAGAGGTTTTATCATTACATTAAATGGTCTTCAGAATAAGGGGACAGTGAAAACAAGCAACTTTGCAATTGGATGTCATTAGCAAAGCTGTCTTGTTTTCACTGTCTCCCTTATCTTCGTTTTCTGTAAACACTGTTCCCCAGAGCCAGTCAGATTCCACCTCCTTTTATTTCATTGGCTGACGGCTCTACTAATTTACATTCTGTCTGGTGCCCAGTCGTATTCACGGGAGCGTATATTCCTGCCTCTCTCACTCTCAATCTGCACAGCCAGGAGCTGCACAGTAACACTGCAGCTGCTTCTACAATGATAAAACAGCAGAACTGTGCTCAGTGCCTAATGCTGCTGCGTGTAAACATAGAAAGGAGACAGATCTGTGCTGCTCTGGATGAGTTCATAGAAGACTGGATTCAACTGTAACAAACCTCCAGCTGTGAGAGGAGAAGAGATCGGTGCTCTGAGTTCATAGAAGACTGTCTAGACTGAATGCAGGGTGTACTATGTAAACAAACAGCTCTTACAAAATAAGACTGCATAGGGAGAGGAATGACACAGTGACATGTGGACTCAGACAGAGAGCTGAGGGGGGGAGGGGGGGCCCAGCAGAGATGTGCTACCCCCTCCCACTGATCTCAATCAAACACACTAACTCAGGAGCGAGCACGAACAGTGAACGGGGGGGGGGGGGAGATGTCATTCCCTTCAGTTAAGAAACACCCAGCTGGGAGGGGAAGAAACGCCCCTGGATTTGAGGAACTGAGAAACTGAAAGTACAATGAAAAAGACAAACTGATGAAGCGATAAATCCCCTTTAAGGCCCCTTTCGAGATTTCATCTTGCGGGTTGTGTCATCCCAAAGTTTCCCAATACACTTCCTCATTGTCCCCTACCATGAGAGAAAATTCTGATACTATCTCAGGACCAGTACTTATGGGGCTGTCCTTGCACACTGGGCAGTTTGGCGGTACCACTTTAGCCCAAAGGTCCAAGGGACAATCCCGGCCAATAATTATCTTTTGCATTAATCCCTGTACGACTGCCATTTAGTGCGACTGCATCCCAATCTGTCTTTAGGGTTACCTAGGCTACTGGGTAAAACTTGCTATCATATTGTATGCATGTGACTCGCAAAGTTTTCTCAGGGACCAACCAATGAGGAATATGGGCCACCAGGAGCCTGACCAGGCTCAGCGAGTCCAGGAGTCCAGTTATTGGAGTGTCATTCACTATGACTGGGCAGAGTCCGTCCCAGAGTTCAGCTTGTTCCTGGACATGGCTTTCTTCAGCCCATGTACAGGAACAAAAACACAGACCTTAAATGTACATTAGCTGTTCTGGTAAGTAACAACTATGCTACCAACATGTGGTGATCTCATCCATTGGAAATGTGGTATAGGCGCCGGCGGAATCCGATTTTGTTGCAGCCATCCAAGAACACAGTTCTGCTTCGAAGAACACTCCAGTGTCAGGCTGGAACCACCCTCCAGTTCACCTGACTCTCCAGGCTTACATAAGTCAACAAAGCCTGGTCAGGAACATTCATTGCTCAGGTGGAATTATGGCCCATTCTTCCACACAAACACTCTTCAAATCCTGAAGGTTCAGTGTGTTCCATCTATCAACTCTGAGCTTTAGTTCCTTCCATAGATTTTCTATTGGATTCAGGTCAGGAGATTGGCTGGGCCATTCTAGCAGCTTTATTTTCTTTCTCTGAAACCAATTCAGAGTTGCTTTGGCTGTGTGTTTGGGATCATTGTCTTGCTGAAATGTCCACCCTAGTTTCATCTTCTTCATCCTGGTAGATGGCAGCAGATTTTTATCAACAATGTCTCTCTCAATAAGCGCTGTAGATACAGACAGGAAGCCTATGTTGACTTCTTTGTTCCCGGCACCAATAATTACATGACCGCTCGTTGACTACCTGAGCAGCTAGGTCTTACAAGAGCTAGATCAGCTTTGCAGTCAGTGCAGGGAATGCATTTCCCCTGTAACTGGGGCTAACATACTAGCCCAGTAACAGAGGATATTACCAAAAACCAAAAGTCTTTTACTGATCTTTTAGGAACACAGTAAGTAAAATTTAGTAACAAAACACATACACAAAATAAAATATTAATAAACGAAATATCAACAGCCCAAACTGCAACAGTCCCTTATTTCCATAAAACTTTATATCACCTTTAAATAAATGTCCATGATGGAAAAATGACATGATTACAAAACTTATTTTAGCGCCACTTTTGCTGTTTTAAAAACAATAATTAAATTTAAAAATATGAAAAACATAGTTTTTTTTTAACTTTTTTCTCTCATATAAAAAAAAAAAAAATAATGAAAAAGTTACATATAAATAAAGCCTTACATACCATGGGGAAAAAAGGTGAAAAAATTAGTACAATAACCGAGCGCAAGAAAGAGAGCACCTGGTCGTGCTCGGTTTATGGTGAAATGATATTCTTTCCACAACAGTAGTTTAGAATTTTTTTTTGTAACCAATGCCATTATTATGTTTTGCAACAATAAGGCTGTGAAGGTCTTGAGAAAGCTCACTGGTTTTACCCATCATGACATGTTTCTAGTGTGGCACCTTGGTAATAAGACAGCTGATATCATTTTTGGCCGGATTGCTTTCTAATTACTGATAGAAAGTCATGACATTCCATGGCTTTCTGTACCTCTCTTTCTTCATGTGTTCAATAATTTTTTCTTGTGTCATTTCTCATTATTACACAAAACTTAATTTATGGACATCTATGGTTTGTTTTCTTTTCCTGTGTAGATTGAGTGGGTTGATATATAATTAAGAAAACCCGCTGCATTCACAAAACGGCGGAAAAACAGAGTATAAAAATGGCTTGAAAAAGGCTTGTTTTAGAGCTGAAATGCTGCCTTTGGACATGTAATAAAGCACTGTTCTGTTTATCTACCATTTTGTGAGTGCAGCGAGTCTTCCTTAATTATTAATCAGACCTTGGACAGGAGTCTTTTTTCCCCACATTTGAACCCATGTATATGTTCATGTATATATATATAATATATATATATTTTTTTTTTTTTTTTTTTCTCGTACTGTATTGCGATTCAGATTTTCGTTCAATCATGCTTTCTGTAAAAGGAGTAATTAATAACTTATTGTCAAAAATGAAAAGTAAAAATAAATTAAAGAACTTTTCTTTTTTGCTTCAAAACCTGTTATTTATTGTTACTTACTTATGTTTCAGACAGTATGTAAATGATTACATGTGAGGTCTGAATAGACATGGGACTTACCACAAAATAGTGTTTCTCCCATCAGATGTAAAAAAGCCTTAACAGGCAACTTTGGGTAGTGTGCCTATTGGTGAGAGATCATTGACTGCTAGACATGCCTCTACAATGCACTCAAGATATTTTTTTCTAAATAACTTTCAGAGGTGCGAAACATTGGACTGAGAGAAGCAGGATGGTAATTTCAATGTATGACATGCCATTTAGGCCATCCTGACCAAGCTGTTAAGAGGTGTGGGACCAGTGATTACATAATGGCACGCATACACACAGGCTCGGACTGGCCCACCGTGGAGTCGGTGGATCCCCCCAGTGGGCCCTAAGTTCTTGTGGGCCCCGGAGGTAGTGCCGCCGCTCCCCGACTAATGTCCTTGATTCTGGTGGCTGCGTGGTGTCAGCGGAGCAGAGCTCTGCCGGCGCGTCACTCCGCTGTACACCCTCGTAGGCATAAGGTGCTAGGCCTTAAGCCTACCAGGCGCCGGCCTCTAGTGGTGACGTAGGCGATGCGATGATGTCACAACATCGCGCCCTAACTACCTACAAACTAGCTAGAGGGGGCCCTAACTATCTACAAACTACCTAAAGGAGGCCCTACCTACCTACAAACTAGCTAAAGGGGGCCCTAACTACCTAAAAACTAGATAAATGGGGCCCTAACTACCTACAAACTAGCTAAAGGAGGCCCTAACTACCTGCACACTAGCTAAAGGGAGCCCTGACTGCGTGCAAACTAGCTAAAGGGGGCCCTGACTGCCTGCAAACTCGCTAATGGGGGCCCTGACTACCTGCATTCTAGCTAAAGGGGGTCCTGACTGCCTGCACACTATTTAAAGGTGCCCCTGACTACCTGCACACTAGCTAAAGGGGGCCCTGACTACCGGTACACTAGTTAAAGGGGGCCCTGACTACCGGAACACTAGCTAAAGGGGCCCCTAACTGCCTGTATACTACATAAAGGAGGCCCTAACTTTATACTACCTAAAAGGGGGCCCTTACTGCCTGTATACTACCTAAGGGAGACCCTAACTGTCTGTATACTACCTAAAGGGCGGCCCTTACTGCCTGTATACTACCTAAGGGAGACCCTAACTGTCTGTATACTACCTAAAGGGAAGCCCTAACTGCCTATATACTACCTAAAAGGGGGCCCTAACTGCCTGCATGCTACCTAAAACGAGGCCCTAACTGCCTGCATACTACCTAAAAGGGGGCCCTAACTGCCTGAATACTACCAAAAGGGGGTCCCTAACTGCTTGCAGCCTATTTAAAAGTGGCCCTAACTACCAACAGCTTACCTAACTGGGGGCAACCACCTACCTACAGCCTAACTAACTGGGGTCCACCAACCTAACTGTAGCCTATAAACTTGCCTAACTGGGGCCTGCTTATCTACCTGGGGCTATTTACCTACCACCAACCTACCTGTGGCTGGCCTACCAACTTATCCATCGGGGGTCTACCTACCTAATTAGGGCCTATATAGTTACCTGGGGCCTTGCTCATTTGCATATCTACCTAGGGTCTTGTCTACCTACCTGGTAATATAATTGAGAGGGCAGCAGCCCATAGTTGTAGCATTATCTCCAGGGGGTTAGTTCTCTCCCCACCTTCCAACCTCTTAGGATACTAGGCCTCTAAGTTATGGCTTGTACCCACTCTCCCTCACCTGGGAAGTTTGTACAGAGGTGGGAATAGGTAAAGTGATGCTGGAAAAGTGAGAATTCTAAGATATTTGAGTGTAAATTCTGCAGGGATGAGTGGTGGCTGGGACAAGTCATCATGGCGATGTGGAACGGATGGAGAAGAAAAAGGAAAAAGAAGGACTCATGAGAAAAGAGAACGACTCATCAGAGATGGCGTCTCCTGTGCGTCCCTGATTTCAGGGGTTATTTTACTTCTATATTGGATCAGTGTTGTATTCGCTGTAATGTGATGTGACCCGAGCTTGTGTCGAACCTCTATGTGGTATCCATATGGCGGTGTTGTAGTTTATATCGGCGCTAGTCCCCGGAGTCGATTGCTAAGGTCTTAACAATCGACTTGAGGCCTTAACAACTGGCTTAACAACCGACTGGAGTCCGCGGAGTCGATTGCTAACTCTTATCAACTGACTTGAGCTGAGGCCTTAACAACCGGCTTAACGACTGTTAGCGACTTCACACGCAGTAAATTATGTGTCCCCCAGTGAAGGTAATAGGGTCCCCCAGTAAGTTATACGTCCTCTAGTAGGTGGTTATATACTTTATATATCTCCCAGTAGGTAGGTGTGTAGTTTATATGTCCCCCAGCAGGTATATAGGCAGGTTATGGATCCCCCAGTAGGTATATAGGCAAGTTATGGATCCCCCAGTAGGTATATAGGCAGGTTTAGGTCCCCCAGTAGGTATATAGGCAGGTTTAGGTCCCCCAGTAGGTATATAGGCAGGTTTAGGTCCCCCAGCAGGTATATAGCCAGGTTTAGGTCCCCCAGCAGGTATATAGCCAGGTTTAGGTCCCCCAGCAGGTATATAGCCAGGTTTAGGTCCCCCAGCAGGTATATAGGCAGGTTTAGGTCCCCCAGCAGGCATATAGACAGGTTATGGTCCCCCAGCAGGTATATAGGCTGGTTTAGGTCCTCCAGCAGGTATATAGGCAGGTTTAGGTCCCCAGCAGGTATATAGATAGCTTATAGGCCCCACAGCAGGTATATAGATAGCTTATAGGCCCCACAGCACGTGTATATTAAGGTAGCTTATAGGCCTCACAGCACATATGTAGGTAGATTATAGCTCCTCCCTGCACATATATAAGTAGATAATAGCCCCCTCCCTGCACATATAACAATAGATAATAGCCCCCCCCTGCACATATAACAATAGATAATAGCCCCCTCCCTGCACATATAACAATAGATAACAGCCCCCCTCCCTGCACATATACAATAGATAACAGCCCCCCTCCCTGCACATAAAACAGTAGATAATAGACCCCCAGCATGAATAGCGCTAATTAAAAGTAATACCCTGACAGCACTTACCTGACCTCGCTCCCCGCCGCTGTCGCTGTCGCTGTCGGTGCTCCCGGTCTGGTCTTCAGCGGCGTGACGTCACCAGGCCACGCGCGGGCAGCGTGATGACGCGCACGCCGCCTGGGCTGTGCACATCCTGTGCGGCCACAGATTACTCCGCGGAGCTCTCTGCTCCGCTGAAGCATCTAACTGTATGTGCGTCCGGCGGACGCACATACAGTTAGTCCCGCCACCGCTGCCGTCGCCAAGGTCCTAAGCCGCTAAGCCGATAGCTTAGCGACTGGTAGCGGCTTAGGACCCTAACGATCGGCGGCGGCGGCGGATAGCGGCGGCGCCGGGGACTAATCGGCGCGGATATAGTGGCAGCGTACACGTGTCCCTGATTGTAAAAGTGAGGGAACATCTGACCCTGTGATTAGGAGTTACACTTGTACTTTCTTGCTGATGCTTATTTTAGGTAAAGTGGTGCTGGTATAGTGAGGATTCTAAGATATTTGTGTGTAAATTCTGCAGGGATGAGTGGAGGTCAGGACAAGTCATCATGGCGGTGTGGAACGGATGGAGAAGAAAAAGTAAAAAGAAGGACTCATAAGAAAAAAGAACGACTCATCAGAGATGACGTCTCCTGTGAGTCCCTGATTTCAGAGGTTATTTTACTTCTATTTTGGATCAGTGCTGTATTCACTGCAATGTAATGTGACACGAGTTGGTGTCGGACCACTATGTGGTCTCTATATGGTGGTGTTGTAGGTTATATCGGCGCAGATATAGTGGCAGCATACACGTGTCCCTGTCTGTAAAAGTGAGGGAACACCTGACCCTGTGATTAGGAGTTACACTTGTACTTTCTTGCTGATGCTTATTTTAGAAGGTGGTGTGGTGCGTGACCCAGGGAAACATGGAGGGGGATATTGTATGTGGGCTGGTGGTGGGGGATATGGATGGAGCTACTTAGCCATGTGTCTATGATATGTTAGACTGACATATGTGTGAGAAACAGATATGTGACCCCCTAGTATTGCGTACTACACAATACAGTTCTGTTTTTCACACTGTATTATGTGGTAAAATGGGCGCATTTATGTCCGAGCGGCCGTTAATATTTTCATGTACAATAGCTGTAGGGTAGGCCCCAAAGATCAATTCCCCTGTGGGCCCCAGACTCCCCAGTCCGACACTGCATACATAACAAACACGCTCTGGACGGCCTAGACGGAGCACTAGTAGATTATTTGAGCCACCAACAAGCATGAGCTGTACCCTCAATTACATTGTCTACCATCCAGACACAGGTGGCAACTTCATTGCACACCCCTGTCTCTCCCCAGATCAGTTCCAGGTACTTAGCACATTTAGAAAATTAGAAAAATGAATTTTATAGTGCCCATTACGTATTCTGCCATTGACAGCTAATCACATTCACCTTTGTTTGTAGTTGTGTTGTAAATGAGAGATCTGGACTGCTATGGACTGGAACCATATGGCTTTTAATGACGAATCCAGATTCCGTTTGGAATCTGATGACAGTTGGGTTCCAGTATGGAGGCCTCAATCCTGCATTTGCTGTAGAATGACACACTGCCCCAACAGGTGGTGTGATGATCCTGGGAGCCATCGCATACAACAATTGTTCAGCGCTAGTAATCATACAAGGGACACTAAGAGCTCATCTTTATGTGCAGGGCATCCCACGGCCACATACTAGTATGCTTCCTCTCATGGCAGGGCTACCTGCTGGTCTTTTCAGAAGGGTTTGCCAGGAAAGAATCCGCTAGACTATAGCACTTTCTTGACCTGCTTAAGCTTCAGAGTTGTAGACAATTAAGCATTTATAGGACAGCCTTTGACTTCAGCTTCAGCATCATATGAATGTGCAACATCTACAGCCCCAGCTGCAGCATCTGTGGGCAAATGTGCTGCAGGATGCCATATGGAACGATTATGCTTTCATGCCTGACTGTTTTCTTATCTTGTTTTCAAGCTAGAGGCGCGGCGACAAGATACTAGAGCCTCCATTCAATTGTACAGTTTTCCTCAATTATTGATTTGCTGTAATATTGTAACCATTTACATATATTATCATTACTGTATATTCACACATATAAAGATTCCAAAAACTCCTTCTTGTGCGTTATATTTTTTGTCAATGAGTGTGTTTTTATTTGGATGACACAAATTGGTAATCCATTTTATTATTTCCCATAAAATATCAGTAGAGAGATTACAACCAGATACTAAAGAGTTTCACTGATGTGGTGCTAAGGTGTTGAGAGCAGGTATAGATGCTCTAATTCTCCAACTTCTGTTACTGGCAGTGATCGATAGCTAGCTAATGACTGTCCTGAAATTGTACATTACACGATCAAGTTGTCCACTTCTAGTATCTTATTTGAAATAACAAAGAATACATTTTATGTTGGTTTATATGGCAGGCTGATAAAATTTACCAGTGGTAATTGAGGGTCATTTTCCTGATAACAGATCTCCTCTTGGGGCTTCCTTCAGCGATAGTCATCAGTTTTCTTTTATTTTAGCAAACCATTAAGGTGTGTCTATTAAGCATTTTCTATTCTTATACCTGCTTTCATTAAATAAATTGTGTATACTTTGTATATGACTGTTCTGGATTTCTTAATTTTATCATTGCCAATACTCGGGGTTTTCCTCTATCAAATGGAGCACCATGCTGAGCAAAATAATTTATCATGCTATGAAACATGTAACAGAACTATGTATCATGAAACAGAACTACACTATGTAGAACATGTATAAGATATTGGGCGCCATTGCCATGGGAAAAAAGCTGGACCTGCTGATCAGTTAAACATCAGGGAAGGTGCATATTCTATGAAGTGGTTGTTATAAAAATCATTATTTATATCGCATAATAAAACACAGAGAACAACCCAAACCATATAAATCTCTGTGGATAAAAGAAGTTAAATTCACAGTCACATTATAATGATCACTTCCTACTTTCGACATCGGCAGCATGTAGCTTGTGAAGGAAGTTACATGTCGTAAGCTGGCTTGATGGGTACAAAAGGTGTGTGATAAGCTGTCTGCAAAAACACTCCAGTTCTTAGGGGCTTTTTCACAGCTCAATGGCTGAACTAAACTGGACCCAGAAGCTGGCAACTCTGGCCTTTATGCTAACTGGGAAAAAAATCGCAGGTACAGCTAATTGCTTGAGCAAGATGAAAAACTGCACACCAACTTAACACCTATTCACACCAGCATGCAGAAAAGCCGTAGTATAATGCATGGGGAGATTGCACAGATGCAAAGTTACCAATAAAACAACCACTCACACAACCTCAATGCATGAGGGGGGGGGGGGTTTGCTGGTACGACAATTGCATACTAAGGCGATACAGAAGGGTGCCATAAATATAGATACGTGTGGTACACCATGCTGGCTTATAACCTATTAGTGACACCCATAATATTAGACTAGGCGGGATGCCCAGCAATTTCTAAGTGTCCAACACAAAACACAGGCACACTCCTCTACCCAGCACTGTTGGGCAGATAAAAAAATGTATGTTTTTTCTGTAAATTGTTAGTGTAGGGACTCACAAGACATGAGGAGTCGTGAAGAGGCTTAGGTTTTGGGGCTCCATTACCAACTAATACCTCATATATAACATTTTTCCCGAGGGCAGAACAACACTGACACAATGGAGCATCTCACCACCAAAACAAACCAGACATGTGTCTAAAACAGTAGTTCAGTGAACCCGAATGTGCATAGCATCCAGAGGCAGACAGATAGTCGCTGCACCTCTGCTAACAAAGTTCCATCGTCAGAAAAGGCTTTAATTTTCACAGCAGTATCGTATTTCCTCTGATTGGCAAAGGGTTGCCTTCTCTTATGAGTCATGTTCCTTGGTTCATTAAATGGATTAACTCTGGTCTGGAGAATTTTTCTGTGGTATTCTCTTGGCCCACTTATCCATGTAGAAGGCATTCTCAACTGTTTTCGGTTTGAATCTATCCTTGCAGCCTTTGTATACCTGTATATGTTAATTGTCTTCTTTGAGGAGGATAGGATCATCCAGCAAGACAATGAGACATGTCACATGGCTAGAAATATCCAACACTGGTTGGAAGAGCATGACCACGACTTCTAGGTAATACCACAACCCCCTAAATCTCAAAAAGTTAACCCAATTTAGATTTGTGGGACCATCTTGATTATCATGTTTGTTTTCAGCATGGTTCCAGCTACCTGTGAAACCTACCAGGGCCTTATTGAGTCAGTCCTAGCTGATCTAGTTGTTGTCCATGTTACACACGGCAGTTACTCTCGATATTAGTTGGTGGTCATAATAATATGACTCAACAGTATGAAGCAAATATAAAAATAAGCCTAGTGTGATGATGAAAGTGGAAAATGTGAAACTTGTTTGTCGTGTTAAAGCAATAGTCTTTCTGAGGTTCTCCTGTTTCTTTAGCCATCTCTAATCAGTTTTTATTGCCAGTGAGGCTGTTCCCAGTGGCAGATACAATGGAGATGTGGCAGTACGTGCCAAGCCATTCAATTTGAAAGACCAACCATGTCATGCATTTACAGGCCAAATCCACATCACAACAGAACTACAATTACATATCAGTTCTCCATTGAGACTTAAAGCTGGTGATTTGAGGTATTAGATCCCTTTATATGAAGCCAGTTTGCCCTAATAGGCGATACTGATAAGGGTTGTTTTAGGGAGACAGCTCCTTTAGTACCATTGTGAGCTTTATTTTGTGTCTTGCATGGGATCTGCCATTATATATTGGACTGTCTTGTCGAATTGTGGTATTTAAGTGCCTTTTCATGTACTAGTATTTGAGACTAATGTTGGTCACTTTATTGTTATCTCTTCATTTGTTAAATTTACAGCTGATAATAATAAGAATCTTTATTTATATAGTGCCAAAATATCTCGCAGCACTTTACAAGTTAGAGGTTACGCAGACAAAATCTAAGTACAGACAAAAAACAAACAGTGCACACTAAAAGCAATTTACAGATTAGAAATAAGGTGGGAGGGCCCTGCTTGCAAGAGTTTACAATCTATTAGGGTGTATGGGTGAGACGAAGGGTTAGAAGTGCTTGGTTGACATAATGGTCCAGCCATGAATGAACCTGCCACCCAGACGGTACACCTACATATACATAAGTGCCAGGGAGAGAATGAGTGAGTGACCGAAATGTGTGTGAAAGAAAGTGAGCGGTTAACAAAGCTTCTGAGCTGATTTCATATAATATACAGTACAGTGGCGGAACTACCGGCATAGCAGACATAGCGACTGCTATGGGGCCCGCCGGCACAGAGGGGCCCGCCTGGTAATGAACAGTGACTTTCTGTTCACTGCTGCCAAACCCTGTCATAACATCCCACTGCCTGTCACTAGGGGGCGCCTGCCAGTGTCGGGAGCATGCGGGCCCCTGGTGACAGGCTACAGCACCGAGTGCTTAGGAGATAGAAGAAGAAACAAGGTTGGTGCAGTGTGAATGTCGGCAGCATACAGCGCATAGTATACCTGAGTACAGGGCAGCAGCATTGCACGTCACCCAATCAGCATCTGAGCAGGACAGTGACGTCTAAGGCTATGTTCACACGGCTTAACTGCAGGGCGTAATTACGCCCCGCAGTTACGCCGTGTAGCCGGGGGCGGGGCGGGAGCGGGGGAGCGAGCGGGGGGCCGGCACTTCGCCGGCCCATAGACAGTCATTGCTACCGCCGCGTATACGCCGCTAGAAAGTGACAGGTCAATTATCTCCCCGCCCGGCGGATTCGCCGAGCAGGGAGAGGAGACGTAATGCATAGTTCTCTATGAGAACTGTGCATTACCGTAGTTACTGGGACGGATTCAGCCCCTAATTGGCGCACTTCGGCGCGTAATTACGGACTGAATTATGTCCCAGAATAAGCCGTGTGAACATGGCCTAATGCTACTGCCCAGCGGTTCCAGCATCTATCGGCCCCTGCTGAGGGAGAGATCCTTGAGTGTCTGCCCCCAGCCACTGAGCCAGCAGCAGCAGAAGAGTCTAGCCGGCCGGCACTTGTCTAGTGCTGACTTTCACTTGCTGCTCCTGACACAGCTGCTGGACCAGTCCTCTACTTCTGTAGAGGTAAGAGTCTAGTGTGTGTAAAATAGCTACAACATAATGCAGATATGTAGTGTATTTTTGTGCATTATGTGTGTGTTTCTGTATATGTAGCATCAGAAAATGTGTTTTTTTTTGTTCAGCTTTATATTGTGTGCAAAAGCATGTGAGTAATACATTTAAGTCTGTGTAGTTTGTATTGGGTGTGTTTGTATGTAGCATATGTGCATACATGTTTATATCTGTAGTGAGTGAGCAATTGGAGGCATTTTTATATGTAGTGAGTGTATGTATGTCTATATATGTGGTGAGTGTGCATGTATGTCTATATCTGTAGTGAGTGCATGTATGTCTATATCTGTAGTGAGTGTGCACGTATGTCTATATCTGTAGTGAGTGTGCACGTATGTCTATCTGTAGTGAGTGTGCATGTATGTCTATATCTGTAGTGAGTGTGCATGTATGTCTATATCTGTAGTGAGTGCATGTATGTCTATATCTGTAGTGAGTGTGCACGTATGTCTATATCTGTAGTGAGTAAGCAATTGGAGGCATTTTTATATCTAGTGAGTGCATGTATGTCTATATCTGTAGTGAGTGTGCATGTATGTCTATATCTGTAGTGAGTGCATGTATGTCTATATCTGTAGTGAGTGCATGTATGTCTATATCTGTAGTGAGTGTGCATGTATGTCTATATCTGTAGTGAGTGCATGTATGTCTATATATCTAGCCAGTATATGTATGTCTATATATGTGGTGAGTGTGCATGCATGTCTATATCTGTAGTGAATTCATGTATGTCTATATCTACAGTGAATGCATGTATGTCTATATCTGTAGTCAGTATATGTATGTCTATATATGTGGTGAGTGTGCATGTATGTCTATATCTATAGTGAGTGCATGTATGTCTATATATGTGGTGAGTGTGCACATATGTCTATATATGAGGTGAGTATATGTATGGCTATATATGTGATGGGTTTAGGTATGTGTTCATTACAGATGTTTGGAAACAGTGAGCATTGTATGTTGAAAGATGCAATGAGCTTTGCCTGGGGTGGTGCTTGGAAAGGTTTGCCACAATCTTTTTATTTTGCCACTGCGCAGATATATCGCAGACTAGAGATCTTTATTGATGGCAATTGGAAAGCAGATGTTTATTCTGTGCTGAGCCTCCGCTCTGTAGGCTACTTGCTTCCTTTGGTGATTCAGTGATTTAATTGCGTTTCCCAATTTTTGTATTAGAAATAATTAATAAACAATGAGATTTAACTTATGTGCTGTTTTACATAGGGAAATTAGGCACTGTCTGTATGGCATTTACAAATTAGTTTATGTAGATAGTACTTTTATTTTGGCACACTGTCAGTATTAGTACTATTAAGAACAGTTTCACATGTGCGTAATAAGGCAGTTGTCAAGTATGATTTACGGCAGTTAAAAAGGGGAATAACTTGTCAAAGGGGTGTAATCTATTAAATGGGACATGGCTTATAAAACTTACAAACTCTCCCGGAAGACAATTTTCAGAAGTTGGCAAGTACTGTATATGGTCACTGTATGACGGTAGTTTACAGTCTGCAGAGCCTGTGTGCATTGGTCTCTACCACTATACGGTCACTGTATGAAGGTAATATACTGTCTGCAGAGCGTGTGTACACTGGTGTCTACCACTATATGGTCACTGTATGACGGTAGTTTACAGTCTGCACAGCCTGTGTGCACTTGCATCTACCACTATATGGTCACTGTATGAAGGTAATATACTGTCTGCAGAGTCTGTGTACACTGGTGTCTACCACAATATAGCGGTAATATTGGTCTTTGTATACTGATCTTTATTCAGTAATAGTATAGGGGTATTATTCAGTCACTATGTGGTGGTAATTTGTGGTCATGTTCTGACAGTATAATCGGGTCCTTCAGTAGTAATGTTGGTGAGATTTCTTTGGTAGCAGTAGGATGGTGATATATTTGGTAAGGTTTTTGCTTCCTGTATTATCTAGTAACTTCATGACTATTATTAAGTGGTACTGGTAAATGTTTATAGTTCGGGAAAGGGCTAGTAGGGGGGCCCTATCCAAAAGTTTGCTATGGGGCCCAGGCTTCTCTAGTTACGCCCCTGATACAGTAGATTATCCACCATGTTTTAGTAAGTGATAGCACTTGGGAACACAGCTTCTGTTGACTGAAAATTTAGAACCTTTTTGTAGGTATTTTGTGGTTATAGATTCTGAAAATGACAT
Organism: Phyllomedusa bahiana; assembly: GCA_025379985.1. Lineage (NCBI taxonomy): Eukaryota > Metazoa > Chordata > Amphibia > Anura > Hylidae > Phyllomedusa > Phyllomedusa bahiana. Next base: position 29,729 of record JAODAL010025280.1, read on the forward strand.
CAGGTTTACCTGGTGCCTAGGAAGAAATGACATACATCTGTGCCCATATAAATGTATACACTTCTAAATATATCATAATGTAACGAATGACTAAAGGTACAAAGATAAATCCAATGGAGCCTAAAACATGGACGTCAAAACAAAAATGTATTCACTGAGACATGTTGCTGAAACCATGTTTCTGTGATTTTACTGAGATGCTTCGGAACATTAACACTTTATGCACCAACAGTAGTCCTCCATTATAAGAGAAAGTGTATAGTTCTCAAAACGATGATCATGTATGCACATCAATATTTTCCATTGAATCTTGGAAAGGCTGGTCTTTCATGGGTTTCTGGATTTGTGGACCATGGAATATACCCGCCTTTAGCTTCTCCATGCTCAGAGTAGGAAATTACAGTGGGGGAAAAAAAGTATTTAGTCAGGCACCAATTGTGCAAGTTCTCCCACTTAAAAAGATGACAGAGACCTGTAATTGACATCATAGGTAGACCTCAACTATGAGGGACAAAATGAGAAAACAAATCCAGAAAATCACGTCTGATTTGGAAATAAATTTTCCCCACTGTATGTACATATGTAGCCAAAACACTTCCCATATCTCTTTATTTCCTTTACGAATTGTTTCTTCAAGCAAAGTTTGATGTGCAGTGGTGACAATATGTTCTTATCTCTGTCAACCAAAGATTCAGTGAGGATATCGGGGCACGTCTATCACAGCAGTTGCAGCAGAATTCTATGTCCAAAATAGTGTTGTACATGCTGTGCACCAAATTATTCTGATTTGTATCTAGACACTTCTGCGCTTCTTCTGACGAAAAGGGCATGGCCTCTGTAAAAGTAGTGTGGTTTCACAAAAAGTGTGCATGGCTTAGTGTGCAATGCTCTGCGGCAAACAAAGTGTCAGAATTTTGCTGTGGTTGGTAGCATAAAGCTAGACAACTTAGAAAAGATGTGAGGTTAGATTGGACAGTCCTAACTTGTGCCAGATGTATGAACACTATGATAAACTGCACATTGTCAGACTGTCTAGTCTCAGTTTACACAAATAGTTAGACACTATTGATAAATCTGCCCTGTAGTGTTTTCCACACACCAAGGGCCACATGTATGACAACTGTCTAGGTCTAAAATTCACTTTTTTCCCCATCGCAACCAATGAGAGCCCCCCTCTTATTTCATATAGTGCTCTGGAAAAATGAAAGGGGCGCTCTGATTGGTTGCTATGGACAACAAAGGGAGTTTTATCCCAAGGCAGTTGTCATACATGTGGCCCCAAGTTTTCTCTCAGAGGCCACTGTTTTCTCACATTGTGTTGATAGCTATCCTGTTTCAAACAACAGCACCAACAGAACATCAGCTAAATCATTAGTGTACTGTATAATATTGGTAATAAAGAAGGCATAGGTGTCAGGGCTAGGCGGTGCTCAGACTGCAGGGATTAACAGGCTGCAGCAGCTTATTCGAAACCCCACCCTGATACACTTGCTGCTGACAGCTCTGTGAGTGACAGACGCCCAGCCACTCCTGACACAGGGCGCGTCGCACCAGCCAATGGGAGGACCCGGAGGCCACTCCAATCAGCTACAGGGGCGGTATCCAGGAATCCCATTTAAACTCCCTGAAGGCTGAGTGCAGCGCCTGTGATATTCCTGGCTACCTTGTGTTACGTATTCTTTATATTGTGTTTTGCTTATCCGTATACCTGACCCCGGCCTGTTCTCCTGACCCCAGCTTGTCACCTCCCTTGACGTGACATTAGGTAAAGACATCAGCAATACCTAAAAACTAGACCTCCTGGAATGAAATGGACGGTGTTTTAGGAATTAGTGGCACAAAAATACCCAGATGAAGGTCTGAAATTCCTGTCGCTCAAAATAAAACCAGTTTTTTTGCTTTACAGCATAACCTTAAGCTCTTGGAAATTGCAGTGTTGTATGCACCCTTTTTGATTAGTGTATCTTGTTCAAATTTTAACGATCTGAGTTATTTAATATAAAATATGTTTTTCCCCTGGGTCGTTAAATCTTACAATGTCAATGATTTCTCATCATGGTGCACTGCAAAGTAAGTTGAAAGGGTTGTAATTAAGCGCCGCTGTAGAATTAACTGGTGAGCATTACTGACTCTTCTGGAAGCTGGCAGTGGACCCATCCACCTGCAAAGAACATGCCTTGGAGGGGAAGGATTCATTGCAATGGATGACACATCTTTAATTAAAATGAAGGAAATATATATATATGAATATGTGCAACCCTTGCACAGCCTGGGGTCCTTGATCTTTCATCTGCTGTGCCTTCTGCTTTGTAACATTCTGCATGTGGGAAATATTCTCAGCTTGTCTGCACTTGGCTTCAATTTTGGCATCTCCAGCCAGATAAGATGTTTTCAGGGTCACTGCTGCTTCATATTTTCAATGCTATACCAGAGTTAAATGTACATTTCACTCACCTTTGAGCAGCCACATTCATATTGGCATTTGGCAATATACACTTCTATATAATTATAAGCAAATTACATAACATTTCTACTTATTTTACTCATCATGGTACAGAGATCATAAAGTCAGGTGCAAATTTTTTGAGATCCTGACAAAATATGCAATGAATAAAGACATAGGGCGACATATCAAAAGAGAGGTGCTGCCATGCTAGTTCTAAGGAGTGTTAACGGAATGTATAGTGCGCCCAAATGTTTGAACCAGTCATATGTGGGTTCATAAATCTGATGTGTGCTATGCCTTGCATAACATAGCATAGCATATCTTAGGCGCATATCTTAGGCACATACCTTAGGCGCATTCAAATGTGACATGTCTGGCACAAACTACGCATAGTTTTGGTGTACGACTATTCATACATATATAGAATAGGGCTACGAGAGTTTTACTAGCACAAATACACCAAATAAATCACAAAGCTCAATTCTGACATGTTTCTGAAATGTTTCTGATAAAGGAATACTTTTTGATTGGATTTAATGGATTATTCATATATAGTATAATAGCCTCAAAATGATATGTTTAATTATTTTGTTCAGGACTATGTTTTAATTTAGTGTTACCAGTCACATTGTCATATTTGGCTTTCAGTCTGCTGCATGTGGCTCTAGGAATACTAGATTGTTCACACACTAAAGCATCATAAACACTAGGGGCGACATGTATGAATTTTGTCACCCAGACGTCAATTTTATTGCGCGCATTAGTAGTGTAGAATGCCCCAGAATGTATATGTATGGACCTGTTGTACAGTGGGTCATAGATTTGGCACATTATAGTGCCACTATGACAGCTTAGGCTCAGGTAGACCACTTTTAACTTGATCTGGCTGTTCAAGGAGTAATACACCTAGCCGGTCATAAATGTATAGAATCAGACGGTTGTGGTGCGACATGCCTACAGAATATTCTCCAAAAAAATGGGAATCTCGCAAGAGAACAGAGAGTGACTTTTGATCACTATATTTATTATTTTGCCATAGGCAAACTTAAACTCTATCAGTTCTCTATCTATAAAACACTAAAACGTACCTTTTATTGTGTATAACTCTTAACCTCTTATACACACTATATACAGCAATTTACTAACTCCAGTAATTTCTCACCTCTGTCTACAAGTGTCACCCGCCGCAGAGGGTGTCACAAGGGGGCCTTATTTGTTTTGTGCCTATTAGATTAGGGACGACTGCCCAAGTAGGAGGCTTGGGATCCCTTACTGGAGTTAGTAAATTGTTGTATATATAAGGCTTTCCTGTTAATAGGTGGTGTTCCACCAGACTTGATAATAGAAAAGGAGCCATTCCTTCCTTCAGAAGTAGAAAGGAATAAATTGTGAGGTTAGAAATCAGGTTTTTAAATAGTGTGTATAGAGGGTAAGAGTTATACATAATAAAAGTTACGTTTTAGTGTTTTATAGATAGAAAACTAAGTTTATGTTTGCCTATGGCAAAATAGTAAATATAATGCCTACAGAATGCCACCACATCTCGGCCGCATTACAAAGTGCTGCGGGCACCTCATAATGCGCCTAATTTTGGAGTCCGCCTGCTCATATACCTTTTTGGGCTGTCAGGACACCAGAATACTGGCGCAGCCCTGTCCATGCATGTTGCCCTAGATATTTAACAGTGGCACTGAAACTGACTCAGAATATTAACTCTGGCTGTTAATTGTGTAAGATGTGATGACCTTGTTATCATATGGGACACAGTCCTAAGAATTTCAACAATTTATTGAAACTGAAACATCTTATCAATGTCTAAAGTGCTAGCAACAAAAGTGAGTACATCCCCTAAATGAAAATGGATACATTGTGCCCAATTTTCCATTTTCCCTAAACAGTGTCCCAATATGTACAAGTTGTACAAGCTCTACGGTGTGAATGGGGAGCAGCTGTGTTAAATTTGGTATTAAAACTCACAGACGCAATTATACGGGTCACTGGAAGTATAACATGGCACCTCATGACAAAGAGCTGTCTTAAGATCTGAAAAAAGGAATTGTTGCTCTACATAAAGAAGATGCCTAGGCTATAAGAAGATTGCCAACACCCTGAAACTGAGTTGCAGCATGGTGACCAGGACCATACTGCAGTATAAAAAGACAGGTCCCACTCAGAACAGGCCTTGTTATGGTCAACCAGAGAAGGTGAGTGCACATGCTCAGTGTCATATCCAGAGATTGTCTTTTCAAAAAAGATGTATGAGTACTACCAGCATTGCTGCAGGGTTTGAAGGGGTGGAGAGTCAGCCTGTCAGTGCTCAGACCATACTCCACACACTGCATCAAATTGGTCTGCATGGCTGTCATCCCAGAAGGAAACTTCTTCTAAAGATGATGCATAAGAAAGTCCGCAAACATTTTGCTGAAGACTAGCAGACTAAGGGCATGGATTTCTAGAGACATCTCCTGTTATCTGATGAGACCAAGATAAACTTATTCAGTTCAGATTGTGTCAAGTGTGAGTGGCGGCAATCAGATAAGAAGTACAAAAACAAGTGCATTTGCCTACAGTCAAGCATAGTGGTAGGAGTGTTATGGTTTGGGGCTGCATGAGCGCAAGGTCTCTAACATTCACCAGCTCCATGATGCCTTAATGGAGGAGTGGAAGAGGATTCCAGTTTCACCCTGTGAAGCTCTAGTGAACTCCTTGCCCAAGAGAGTTAAGGCACTGCTGGAAAATCATGGTGGCCATAAAAAATACTAACACCTTGGGCACTATTTGTCCATTTTCACTCAGGGGCGTACTCACTTTTATTGCCAGTGGCTTAGACATTGATGGCTGTGTATTGATTTATTTTGAGGTCAAGCCAAATTTACACTGTTATTTAAGCTGTACACTGACTACTTTACATGTACTGTATCAAAGTGTCATATCGTCAGTGTTGTCCCTTGAAAACATATAATACAATATTTACAAAATTGTGAGATGTGTACTCACTTTTGTGAAATATTGTATGTTGCTTCACCAGAAAAACACAGACAACTCTTTATCACCCCCAAGGGAATGACGTTTGTGAACACATAAATAGAACCATGCTACAAATGCTACATAGGAGCAAAAAGAGAAAGATGGCTTGACTTTGTGGCTGAGTTGGTATGGCTCTACAATTATACAGTACACTCTACCACGGGAGAATCGCCCTTTATGCTAATGTTCAGGAGAAACGATAGATGTCCTTTCAGCCTTATGATGGTTCAGAGAGAAAATGGACTCCTAAGACTTGGATGGAGGATCATTGAAGAAAGGTACATGAAATATATGATCTGATTTCAGACAGCATGGGTCCCTGTGATTTGGTGGTGAACCGAAAGTTGAGAAAGCTACCCTTGAAGATTGGAGATTGGGTGATGGCAAGGAACTGGAGAATGGGAAAGCTATGTTGGCTGTGGGAACCACAGCTTAAGAAGTAATCTTCCAACTTAGCTCTAATAAACCTTTTTTTCAGGTGAAGCCAGAAGAAAGCAGGGCCTGCTAGGATGGTGTACCAAAATTTGTTGAGACCATGTGCCTTCGTGACCAGACCTCCCATCATCAGAGAAAGTATCTTGTTGATGAAGTGTGGTGACTTCCCCTAGTGGCTAACCCACCACTGCTAGAATCAAGGATAAGTGTGCCTTGTGCAGAGATGGGAGAAGAATGAGGAGATCATACAGAAGAGAAATCTATTCAGTTATGGCACTCCCAACACCACAACTTCAGCAGAATGCCAGATCGGTTTGAAGCGTAATGTTGTGCAAACCCAAGTTGCTGAGATGGCAACCCTTAAACCCTGGGGAGGAGTTGTAAAAGGAGATTGCTGTATGACCTCTTGTCCAGGAGATGGCACCAGAACACAAAAAGTGAGGGTTGTGGCTGTCATCTACCAGAGAGATGGGAGGAAATGGGTAAGACAGACAGGAAGAGGAAGAGGAGGTGCTTTTGGCTAGGGAGAAGTGAGAGCAAGACAAGAGAGAGGTGTGGTGTTTCCCCGCTTGAAGAGTGAGTCTTCTGTATGATATACAGTCAAACAAATTAAGGGGTGGTCGAGTGCCCCTGTGCAGAGAACTAGACAAAGACAACCTGTGTATCAGGTCTCAGGAAAGGCGTGGGTGGAGACTGAGTCACCCATCCTGCAGGCATGCTGCTGAAGAGAGACTACCATCACTATAGAGGAACTTAATCTTCATTATGGACTTCCGAGTTATTCTAATTCCTGTATATATACATTGGATTTGAAATTTTTTAGGTAACTGTAAGCCTACAGTAAGGTTAAGTTAAATCCCATGGAACTCATATTTGTCGCCCACCTGCGACTTCACAACCTTTCAGTGTAATCCTTCCTTTGCTGATAATGAGGAGACTGCTGAAAAGTTTTCTCTACAGAACAGGAAGTGGCAGACAATTATTATTACTATTACTGTACTGTATATAAAAAAAAAACAAAAGTTCTTATAAAGTGTGTATAACATAAAATCATGAATTAAACAATAGATCATTTTATGATGACATATTCCCTTTAAACAAAGCAAAATCAGATCAGCAATGCATTTGTTAATAGACTTTATTTACCATTAACTACATGTTTAAATCTAATCACTATGCTGCGAAAACCCCTTTAAGGTTAAAGGGCTTTTCTAACTACAGACAGTGATGGCATTTAGCTAGAATATGCCATCAATATCTGATAGGACTGGGTCCCACATCTGGGACCTGCACCTATCTTTCAAACGAGTCCTAAAAGAACAGAGTTCAGAACGGACAGGTGGTCAAAACTCTCCCATAGACATTAAGGGGAGTTCAGAGTATAGTCGGGCGGTGATACTCAGCTGTAATCAAAACTCCCATTCATGTCCGTAGGAGAGTCTCAACCACCTCTCCGTTCAGAATGGAGATGTTTTGGGGCTAGTTTAGGAGATAGGTATGGGTCCCATAGGAACCACAGACATATCGGACATTGCTGACAAATTCTAGCAATATGCCATCAATGTCTGTAATTAGACAACCCCTTTAATTTTACACATGTTGGATGTACTGCAGACTATTGTCACTGTAAATCTGCAGGAAACTGCAACAAAATCTGCAAGACAAATCTGCAAGGAATCATGTAGACACTGATGTGGATATTGTATTCAATTTGCATTATACTGTGGAAATCAAAGCTGATTAACCTTCAAGGATTTTCCTGTGGAATTTAGTTAGGAAATGGAAAAAAAATCTTTGTCGCCTTTTATGACAAATATCGTGTCCCACGTCTTTTTTTTCTTAAGACTCCATTTTGTTACCAGGAGAAACAAGACAAAGTCATTTTTCCAATTTGAAATGCAAAAGTTGACCATAATAATGTTACCTGGCCACCTAAATGATGCAGACTGTATTTACAATTGTTTGTCAGCAACATTATAAGCATTGTGAGATTTTGTCATATGAAAGAGTTAATATATACTTCTTTTTCGTCTCTTCCGAAGATATGCTGTGGTGTGTTCTAATTGACACTACTTATTTTTGTTGTTATAATTCCCTTTGAACACGCAAGAAGGTGTAGAAGAATGTAGGAGCATCTCTTTATTAACTGGCTGTAAAAAGGACCTTTTATCCTTTGTTTTTGTGTTTACACTTATTGAAAGGGAAAAGTGTTGAGGTTTACTTAATATGTGTCACGGGTGCCCCTGCAGCTCGTACTTCGAGCAGCGGGCGCATCCGTGCCCCTTCTGTATCGGCGAGTGGCATGCTGGAAAAGTGAGGATTCTAAGATATTTGTGTCCAAATCTGCAGGGTCAAGCGGTGGCCGGGAGAAATTATCATGGTGGTCTGGAACGGATGTAGAAAAAAAAGGGAAAGTCAACGACTCATCAGAGAAAAGTCACCTGTGAGTCACAAGATGTAACTGCACTCTAATCACTTATGTCTGTGTACACTGGTGTCTACCACTATATGGTCAGTGTACGGTGGTTATATACAATCTGCAGAGCTTGTGTACATGTATCTATCACTACATAGTCACTGTATGGAGGTAATATAAAGTCTATAGTGCACCTGTGTACACTGGTATATACCACTATATGGTGGTAACAATGATCTTTGTATATCGAACTTTATTTAGTAATAGTGTAGGGGTATTATTCAGTCACTGTTTGGTGGTAATTTGAGGTCATGTTCTGGTGGTATATTCGAATCCTTATGTAGTAGCGCTATTGATAATGTTGGTCTGTGTATAGTGGGACTTGTCTGGTAGCAGAATTATCTAGTAACTGCATGACTTAAGAGGTCCCGGTAAATGTTCTTGGTTGGTGAGAACATTTAAAGTACTACCGCCGTACTACCGCTGTCTGCTGTATCTTACTTCTTGCTTTTGGTGGTTATATCGTCACTGCTGAATCCAAGGACTGGTTGCAGCGGTCAGGTGCAATGTCTAATATCATATCACTTCCAAATCAACAAGAACACAGAAAACCCAGAGAAACAGCGGGCAGTGGCAGTGCTAGATCAGAAGTGATGATAGAAGTGACCATTCATTCCTGAATGGTGATGTTAGGCAATGGCATATGACCCCTGCAGCAAATCAGTGGCGATAGGGAAAAAAAGAACAAAGGACCCAAGGAGACAGCGGACAGCAGCAGTGCTGAAGTAAGGGGGGAGTCTAAGGAGATTTTTTTTTTTTTTTAATTTTCTTTCAGCAGCATATGCATAAAATAAGAACCCTCCAAGGGTATGTTCACCTGATGAGTAATTTGTACTCATCGTATTCTGCCCTTGAAAAACTGTAATTTTCATGTTTTTACCATTTTTTTGTATCTAAACTTAAAAATGTGCCGGCTTTTTTTTTCACCTATTATTAAAGGTGTACATAAACTCTTCAAACAATATTCCCGACATCAAAGAGAGCAACATTCTAAATTACTTCAGTTATCCCAGTTAAAGACCCAGTGGACAAATTCATTCTATTTAGAATCTCAACAGACATTGGCTGTGGGGATAAGAAAAAACTTCAAAAATGTTGTCAAACATCTGTCGTTTGATAAAGGATTAAGTGAAAGTAATTTCCTATGAAGTGATCTTGATTCATTATAACTTTCACGCAAGATAATTCTTATTCTTGCAAGAGATTTTAATGTCTAAAAAAAGTTTCCAGCTATCCTTTGCAAAGCAAAGATTGACATGCATAAATAGAGGTGAAAGCAAACAGAAAAGTACTCACCATCTAGTAGGATTTTCCTTTAAAATGACTGTTATTTATTGCCCAGATAAGTGTTCATCTACACTTTGCGATTAGTTGTTTACTCAGGATTTGTGATTAGTGTTAGATTTTTTTACATCTACAAGACAGTTACAATTTAAGCTTGTTTGAATACCATGTCTAATTAGAGATTGCAGTAGTGAAAATGTCAGACTAGTCTTACATTCAAGATCCACTTAATTGGTAATGTACAATTTACCACCAAACACAATAATTTTTAGTTAATGAAACAAACATTTTTATATTATTTTTAGCATTTAGCTTTCTTGTATTACAAAATATCTTTTTTTTTATTTTGTGTCTTAAATATATCTTGTATACAATTTCCATGAGAAATTATAGCACATCCCCAATCATATTTTTTTTCTTATGTGGCTCAACCATAAAGGCTTGTACCCTCTTCACTCCTTATTTCAATAGCATTGATACAGGTCATTTTTAAAGTGTTTTAATCCATGCATTGCTGATTTTCTTATCATGAAAATGTACAATGCTTATTATTAATTACCGGGAAACCAAGAAAACAATTATTTGTGAGTTGGAATGCAAAAATAAAACACAATTGTGCCATTTTTGTGAGGGTTTCATTTTTATGGAGTTCACTGTACAGTGCAAATGTAATTTTATCTTTATTCTGCAGGTCAATACAATTAAAGTTATATCAAATTTTAGAATCTTTGTTATGTTTTGATACTTTTAAAAACATTAATGGGCACATGTACAGGCGCTTCTCAATAAATTAGAATACAGGCAGTCCCCGACTTACATCGTTCCAACTTACATATGTCCCCTACTTACAAACGGAGACGTATGGGGTGTGGCTGACATTCAACACTGAGTCACGCCCCATGATAACCAAGTGCCAGCATGCCACAGCTGCACATGAGATGCCACAGCTGCACATGAGATACAGAACGTTAGCTGAAATCTTCTAAAAAGGGCACAGACCGCAAAACAAATGTAAAAACTGTTCCTTGCACTATCCAAAACTAGAAAAAAATTGTTTTTGCTGGAGTTACATTTAATAAATATACCTGTTCCGACTTACATACAAATTCAACTTAAGAACAAACCTACAGTCCCTATCTCGTCTGTAACTGCAGGTGTATTTCATAGGTGCAAAACCCACCTTTTATTACCTGTATAACTTTTAAATAGCTCTATTGCACTTTGGTTCGCCCCAGTTTTTTTCAAATAGTCACATTGTACTTAAATTTGGATACAGAAATTTTGTAGTTACTGTTGGTGTATTTCATTGGTGCAAAAACCACCGTTTGTTATTGGTATAACTTTTAAATAGCTGTATTGCACGTGGTGCGGCCCTAGTTTTTATCAAATAGCCACGTTGTACGACAATTCTGATTGTCTAGCAACTGTTCTCGTTTGTCATTGCTGCAAAAAACGCAATTTCTCATCAGTGTATCTTGTGTATAGTTTCATTGCGCTCGGTGAATCTCAGTTTGGCGCAGATAGCGCACTTGTATGATATTTTGTTGAAAACTATCAATTCCTAGTCCTACTGGGCAGTTGTAAATCCCTGGGACTGAAGAAAGAACACTGTTGATTTTGTCTTACGGTTCTTCCACCAGGCCACGTTTCACAGGTATTCGCTCGAAACAATTCAGTTTCTAATCCTAGTTGGCTGTAGGAAATTAGAGGGATTTAAGAATAGCTGAGATTTGCTGTCTTTCAATAAGAGACTGTCAAAAACTCTTCCATACCTTCTTAAATTTTTATCTTTCTGAACATGGAACGAAATGCAGGTGGTAAGCGAGCAAAGAGGGGTGTAGGACATGGAGGTAGAAGGAAAGAAGGACACTCGTAACACGAGAGAAATTAGGAGTTCCCGTGGCGCTTTCAGGGGCAAAAACAATTCAAAGAAAAGCCAACTTAAGCATCAAGCTGGTTTATTAAAGTAAATATAAAACAGGAAAGCTACGCGTTTTGCAGGGACTCTACCCTGCTTCCTCAGGCACATAAAACAGGAAGATAACAGGGCTTTTAAACAGTTCAAAATTGAGACAGAGGCTTAATTGAACAATTAACCCTTACACAACTGTTATAACATGACAAATTTAGACAAATACACACAACAGAGTTACCAGGTATAAAAACATAAATATGTTTAAAAACATTACAATACAATTACAAATACTGTAATATCCAAGAATATACAAATTATACAAACAATAAAAAATACATACGTTTTCATAAATATACAATTTAAAATATAAAATATGTACAAAAATAAATTATGCTGATCCCAGGAATTGAATCCTCATTGTCTACTTCAAAGTCCCCTATGTTAACCACTACTCTAACAATCTATTCAATGGTATCCTGTACTTCATTTAGCCCATAAGGTGTAATGGTGTGAAGCTTATAGATCCAGTAAATTTCTCTACTAGCCAACTTCCTATGGCGATCTGGATCCTCGCCATCCACCCTCTCAATTGGCTGAATATAGAAAACCGGTCCAACTCCCGGGTGCTTCTCCACAAAATGTCTGGAGAGGCTATGCAACAGTTTTTTATGTCTAACATTGTAACGGTGGTTAATTAATCTTCTTGATAGTTTTAAAGTGCTCTTGCCTACATATTGAATACCGCATGTACAAGTTAGTACATAAATTACAAACGATGATGTACATGTCAAAAAAGATTTAATATTAAAAATTTCACCAGTACTAAAAGAAATTTTTTTTTCAGAACTGGTGAGCATCCCACAGCATTTACACAAGGCATGACCACAAGAAAAAGAACCTACTTTTTTAACCACTGCCGTATCTACTTTTTCTTTACTCCTAATATTATGACATTTTAATTTTGAAGGAGCAATCTTATTTTTGATGGTGGGTGCCTTTCTAAAAATTAATTGGGGCCTCTCAGGTAAAACTGAACACAAAACTGGGTCTAACTTCAAAATATCCCAGTGTTTGTACAAAAGATTTCGAACCTCATGATGTTGAGAACAAAAGGTGGTAATAAATTTAAAATGGTTTTCCTCCACGTCTTTAGCCAATCCCTGACCTACTTTATTTAAATATTGATTCTGGGTAAGAGAATTTGCTTTATTTTTTGCCTCATTTATTAAAGAGATGGGGTATCCTTTTTGCTTAAATTTTTCTGTTAGCAAATCTGATTGAACATTAAAGTCACCATCCAGGGTACAATTTTTTCTGATCCTTCGATATTGGCCGAATGGGATATTCCTAACCCAACTACGATAGTGGTTGGATTTTAAAGCAAGATAGTTATTAGAATCGGTAGTTTTAAAATTTGTTCTAGAAACTACCTTATTGTTTTCAATAAATAAATTCAAATCTAAAAAAACAAAAAAAACCAAAAAAACTAGAACAAATTTTAAAACTACCTATTAAAACTACCGATTAAGATTAATTAACCACCGTTACAATGTTAGACATAAAAAACTGTTGCATAGCCTCTCCAGACATTTTGTGGAGAAGCATCTGGGAGTTGAACCGGTTTTCTATGTTCAGCCAATTGAGAGAGTGGATGGTGAGGATCCAGATCGCCATAGGAAGTTGGCTAGTAGAGAAATTTACTGGATCTATAAGCTTCACACCATTACACCTTATGGGCTAAATGAAGAACAGGATACCATCGAATAGATTGTTAGAGTAGTGGTTAACATAGCGGACTTTGAAGTAGACAATGAGGGTTCAATTCCTGGGATCAGCATAATTTATTTTTGTACATGTTTTATATTTTAAATTGTATATTTATGAAAACGTATGTATTTTTTATTGTTTGTATAAATTGTATATTCTTGGATATTACAGTATTTGTAATTGTATTGTAATGTTTTTAAACATATTTATGTTTTTATACCTGGTAACTCTGTTTTTTGTATTTGTCTAAATTTGTCATGTTATAACAGTTGTTAAGGGTTAATTGTTCAATTAAGCCTCTGTCTCAATTTTGAACTGTTTAAAAGCCCTGTTATCTTCCTGTTTTATGTGCCTGAGGAAGCAGGGTAGAGTCCCTGCGAAACGCGTAGCTTTCCTGTTTTATATTTACTTTAATAAACCAGCTTGATGCTTAAGTTGGCTTTTCTTTGAATTGTTTTTGCCCCTGAAAGCGCCACGGGAACTCCTAATTTCACTCGTGTTACGAGTGTCCTTCTTTCCTACTACTGCTGCCGGAGTCTGCTGGGCTGCGAGATTGGAGGTTTGCTGAGCTGCTCGGAGAGGGCGAGGTGCAGCGGATCAGCTGTGAGCTTTTAAATTTGAGCTTTAATGTGAGCTGTACCATACCTGTACAGCTCTAAAAGGTGAGCGTGATTCTAATTAGTTTTAAAGTCGCACCCTGTGTTGTAAATCTGTAACGCACATTGCGCTGTGTGTCTGCTCTTCTGTCCCTGAGGAACTTCGTTGGTGGAGCCCGGGGTATTTGAAAAAGGACATGGAGGTAGAGATATGAGAGAAGGTGCTTCTTCCAGTGCTGGCGACAACACGCAAGCCAGCGGATCGTCGGTTGCAGGACCGTCAGACCTGTCATCGCTGGGTCGGTGCCCTGTGAATCTCAGTAACGAACAGCGTCGCCAATCTGTTCTTCAGTGGTTAATGCAACCTGCATCCAGCAGTCTTACCTCCGCGCCCTCTCAGTCACGGCCACAAATGTCGTCATCAGCATCGTCAGCATCCGTCCAACATGAAGCGAAGGCAGCCCAAATGTCAACTCGTGTACCCACCACTGTGGATAATCCATTTTCTGAAGACCTCTTTGATGACAAAATGCGATTGGGGTAAGAAGGGATTTCAAAAGATCAAGAGTCCAAATAGGATCATTTTGTCTGCTCTGACGCCCAATTGCTGATGCCATCAGGAGGAGAAGGAAGCCGGTCAATCGGCAAAAATCCCGGGCGGTCGGCAATGTCTTGCAGTGCCTGTTGCTTGTAGCCCGCAGCTCCAGGATGCAGAATGTCAGGACGAGGAAGTCACCTGTGTTGATGATGATGACGACATTGTGGATCCAACATGGTCTTTTCAGCAGAATTTGCTTGCCAGCGCTTCATCACTGGACGAGGAGGAAGACTATGGGGTAGTGTCAGTATGGCTTCTGCCTCAAAAAGGGAGAGTGCGGTCGCCAGCCACGATCAGCGGAAACATCGCTCCTCGCTTATCGCCGTCGAAAAGGTCAAGGACCTCTTAAGCCTGGGCTTTTTTTAAACAAGCCTCTGATTCACCCAGCGATGTCATATGCTGCCTTTGCCGTAAACGCATCAGTAGAGGGAAGAATCTTAGGTGTTTAACCACCACTAAAATGTCTAGTCACATGCAGCGAATGCATGAGTTGAAATGGAGGGGACACTTCGCCAAAAAAGGCCACACCGATGCCGGGCTTCCAACCACTGTCACACCCTCTGTCTCCGCCTCCTCCTCCTCCGCCACCACCAAGTGTTCCTCAGCTGCCCATCTCTCTCAGAGTCATGATCAAGGATCAGCCTCCGCTTCAGCCTCCACTGTCACCTGAGTACCACCAGCACCACCAGAGACCCATCCTACCCCTTCTCCTTCCACCAGTTTGACGACCTGCACACCGTACAGCGGCCAGTCTAGCAGACAGACTTCTGTCTACCAGGTTTGGGAGCATAAGAAACACTTTAACCCAAACCATCCCAAAGCCAAAAGCCTGAATGTCGGCATTGCCAGGCTTTTGGCCTTGGAAATGTTGCCTTTCCGTCTGGTGGACACAGATGGGTTCCGCCACGTCATGGCCCTTGCCTGCCCCCGATACCAGATGCCGAGCAGGCATTTCTTTGCCAGAAAAGCCATCCCTGCCCTGGCCAACCACGTGTCATCTAAAATTTCAAGCGCATTGTCTGCATCTGTGTCCGGCAAAGTCCATCTGACCACCGACACATGGACTAGTAAGCACAGCCAAGGCCGCTATATCTCTGTGACAGCTCACTGGGTGAGCTGGGTGGATGTCTCTGGTGGTAATGGTGGATCTCAGGCTTGGCGCACACTCTTCAACACCGCAGGGATGGTGCAGGGTTCTTACCCCCAAGGTCTTCTGGTGGCATCACGTGCCCAGAGAAACCAGGCCGTGTTGAAATTAATCTGTCTTGGAGACTGTCCACACACAGGTCAGGAGCTGTGAATGGCTCTTCGCAATGAGAACGAGCGCTGGCTGGGTGACAAGAATCTTGTGCCAGGCAAGGTGATGTGCGATAACTGTCGAAATCTGCTGGCCGCCCTTAATTTCTGTAGTCTGTAGCACATCCGTTGCCTGGCACACGTCATGAACCTCGTCATCCAGAAATTTCTAAAGCGCTACCCGGGTCTGGACTGCCTGCTGAGGAAGGCTCATGGTCTGAGCTCACACTTCCGCCGTTCGCACCCTGCTTTGTCCCGCCTGGCTGCGTTGCAGCGTCAGCTCGGCCTCTCCGTCAACCGTCTCATTGTTGATGTGGCAACACGCTGGAATTCTACCCTCCATATGCTCCAGCGATTGCGGCAGCAGCGCAATGCCATTACGCAGTACGAAGTGACACATGGCCTGACAAGCAGCGGTGCGGACCTCGGGGTGTTGAGCCATCGAGAGTGGAGGCAGGTGAAAGAGCTCTGCACCATCCTTGCCAGTTTTGAAGAAGCCACCAAAATGGTCAGTGCGGACAATGCCCTTGTCAGCATGAGCATTGTGGTGATCTTAGTTATGGAACGATCGTTGGACACTCTGAAACATCAGGTCCCACCAGCGACAGAGGAGGATACGGACACAGATGCAGACACGGAGGCTTTCTCTCCGTCGAATCCAGAAGGCCCGACAGTTTCACAATTTTATTGGTCTTCATTAGGCGGTGGTTCGGGGTCCAGGGCTAGTGCAAGATGGCGCCTCAGCTCTCAGGGTGCATCATCTGAGGCAAGTCAGGGCTGTGTTGAAGCTGTGCCGGAGGAAGCGGAGGAGGAGGAGGATGAGGTATTCCTGGACACCGACGTTAAAGATGTCCCTGCCTTGGAAAGAGGTTGGCACGGATTGAGGCGGAGGAGGAAGATGAGGAAGATCAGTTTGCTAGTACCCCTCGACCCAGGGGTTTGGGGAAATCAAGCCCATCTCTCAATGAGTGTTTGGATGCTCCTTTTCCTCCAACAGATCCCGCTTTGAGGCCTTTAAAAAGAACAACAGTTACTGGGTGGCCACCCCCTGATCCCCATTACAAAGCAAAACTCGCATTTCCCCTTCCACCCCCCAAAATAGAAGAAAAAAGCGGGAAATTGGAACCTGATTGATCAACTGGAGACATCCGTTCCCACCCTGCTTCACGTTCTTCAAATTCACAGGGGAAAATGTCAGCAACGTATAAGTAGAGTCCCAAAGTAGCCTAGCGGTAGCAGCGCACAGGCATTGGGGCAGAAGCCTTTGGGGGGGGCCTCTGCAATTTTTATTTCCACCTCCCCAAACGATGTAATGCGGCACACATCCAACACACAGAGACCGGCTTAAGATATGGCACGACTATCTGCTCCAACACCCCATTTTTTTGGATATGTTCCGACCCAATCGACTTCTGGGGGATCCAAAATTTATGAATGGCCCGAGCCCCTGCCACGCCATAGCCACTCAATCTGACAAACCTTTAGCACAGCTGGGGGATCATTACAAAAAAATTCATCCGGGTTTCCACAGATAACATGGGTCGTTTGACTTTCATCAAGATGAATCAAGTATGGATCTCTGAATGTTTTGGCCCCAATTGCCGAGGTCACCTATTTTGTTGCGGTCACCCATTTCCTCTTTCCAAAAAAAGTGGCCTTGAAAAACTTTTTTTTAAAAAGATCATTTCTTTCTGGGAATTTTTTTTCCAGTTCCAAAAGTTTATTTTGCGGTTTGTGGTGAGGAGACACCAATTGTACAAGGTTTTATAAAAAACTGTATTCCATTTTCTCACTCATCTTTTGAATTTTTCACATTGTCAAAGATTGTGGGTCATGGGGCTGTGAGATACATTTAAAACATGGTCCTTTGGAAAAAGAAATTTTGGGCCCAAGTGGGATTTCTCCCACAAATTTTTTAACATGCTGAGAAGTCATTTTAAAAATTTTTTGGGTCAGCTGCTTTGAAAGCACATCAAGTCCTATTTAAAAAAAATGTGGGTTTTTAACAGACATTTGTTTTTTCACAATTGTCAGAGTGGCTCAAGGGTGAATTTTGAAAAGTAGGGGCAGTTCTCAAAAAAAGGAAAAAGGGGGACACTGTTAATGGGCACGGATTGCAAAATGACTTTTTTTGCAAGACTTTAACATAGCCAGCAATCCCTGTATGAGACAACCCATTTAATAAAATTAAAAAAAGAGAAAAAAAGGATGGGGATTTAAACCTATTTTAAAAAAATTTTTTTCTAGAATTTAAAATACTAAAAAACTTGCATGTACAAAATACCCGGTACAAAAATTCCCCTGAATTGTTCCCCGGAAGACTTGACCAGAAAGTAGGGTTTTTCAGAGGACATTTGGGGTATGGAGACAGGGCCAAAAAAAAAAAAGAAAGGGGCCCCAAAAATCCTCCGGCCACGTGAAAAAAAAACAGGAAAAAAAAAAAAATGCCAAGAAAAAGGGCACCTGGGGTGGAAAACCCGGAGCGTCAACCACCAGCATTTCCAAGTGTAAGCTCCAATTTTGGGCCGTCACCCAACAAAAAGGGGGGAAGGGCCCTAACCCCGGTCTTTACCTGTGTACTGAGGAAGGAAAAAGGGTGGGGGGCTTACCCACACTTCCGCCTTGGGCCCGCCCCCCAAAAACCTCCTTTCTTTCAGCACGACTGTTTTCGTTGCTCCGGCGCTTTAAGGGCCAATTTTTTTTTTCTCAACCCCCAAACCCCAAATCACTGTAACTCCCGACCCCCGGGAAACCCTTCCCCTTGCTTGTTAAATTTGATTTTACCAAAGGGCGCTAAGGTCCCCCCTTGGCTCCCCACCAAACCCACTGTAAAGTCTTTTCCCCGGGCCCCCTGGGCCACCGTGTTTTAAAAGATTTTAAATTTTACGGCGCACCCGGTCTCAACCCTTAGGGGGGAATTTAGGGAAAACTTCAAACTCTCTCTAAAAAATCAGATTTTGAAAAAAGGTTATTTCGTGAGGTTAAAATAGTATCAAAAAAAGGGTTTTCCCGGGCTGGGAAAAAAATTTGGGACATTTGAGGCTTTAAAAATTTTCTGGGCTGGGGGTTTTACTAAAGGGGGGCGCAATTTAATTTTTAATCTCCAGGGGAGTCTTCCCCTAATCACTGGGAAAAAGAAAATTGGGGGGAAAAAATTTAAAAACCCAAATTAAAAATTTATTGGCTGAACAACCCCAGAAGCCCGGGAAAGGGGGGGCAAATGTCCCTTTTCAAATAAAAAAAGTAAAATTTTGGGGGTGATGGACTTTTGTTTTTAAATTTATGGGGTGTTTTCCAAAACGAATTAACACATCTTTCCCCCGTGTAAAAAAATACCTTTAAAAACTGCAAGGGGGGGGTGTATGTGGTTTTTGTATTTACACTAGAAAAAAAAGCCCAAAAGATTTAAAAATGTAAAACTGAAAATAAAACTTCCCCAAATAAACCCGTAAACAAATGCCCCGTTACCAAAAAAAATACAAATGACAGTCACTATAAAAAAAAAATAGCATAGTGCCACTTTGTTTATCTTTTGGGTCAAACTTTTTAAGGGGGCAAATAAAATTGTGGTTGGAAAAGAAATCCTTTTTTTTCCGGGACTTTTTAAATTTTGGGGGTAGCAAATTTTGGGCCAGCGTGGCCCAGGACAGTTTAAAAGTCAATGTCCCGTTTTAACCCCAAAAAGGTGGTTTAAAGTTCCTTTTTTCCGGCACCCTTTTTTTTTCGGGGGTCATCAAATTTTTGGGGGCCCCGCTTTTGGCCAAAAGGGCCGGGATAGTCAATGTTTCCAAATTTTAACTAAAAAAGGTGTTCAAATACTCCTTTTTTCCCGGACACTTTTTTAAACTGTGGGCGGGCAAAGGGGTTTTTATGGTCATACAGTGGTTCCCCGGGGCAGGCAAAAGGGCAAAGTCCAGTTTAACTAAAATGGTGGTTCAAAGACTCCTTTTTTTGGCAAATTTTTAATCTTTTGGGGGGCAGACCCGGTTTTTTAAAAAGGGCCCTACTGCGTCCAGGACAAAGGGAATTAGTCAAATTTTCCAGTTCAAAAACCCAAAAATTTGGTTGAAAAACTCCTTTTTTTTTTTCTTTGGGGCTTTTTAATCTTTGGGGCATGTAGGTTTTTAAGGGGCCCTCTTTCGTTTTCCCGGGACAAGGATAGTCAATGTGCAGTTCAACTAAAATGGTGGTTCAAGTAACTACCTTCTTTCACTTTTTAATTTGTGGTTAATGAAGGTTTAAGGGTCAGGCTGTGGTACAGGACAGGGATAGTGAATAGTCTGTGAGTTTTTTTCTGTGACTCTTGTTGCCTAATTGTCTTGCTTAAGATGTAGCACGTATCCATTTTACTGTTGTGGATGTTAATTCCAGCTTCTGCTCCCCTGTTTGGGTGTAAGAATGAAGGTGTTGTTCCTCTCCCATAGACTTTAATGTTCATCGGCGATTATTCTATTATCGGATATCTGATATCGGCATGATAATTGACAATATCGACTATCGATCCGATGATGATAGTTGACGCAATCGCTCATCACTATTTATAATCCTATTTGCCTGTTCCAAAATATAGGCATTTAAGAACACTGTTGATTTACTGTCTTTGGTGTACAGTTCTTCAATAAGAAACTGTGAAAAAATCTTGACCTTTTTAATATTTATCCTATTTATCCTAGTCAAAAAAATCTTGTTTTAGATAGTCATTTCTTCTTGCTAATTTTATTGAGTGTCCAAAAGATCATTTTTGATGCTATATATATATATACACATGCACACCACTACCAGCGGCACACGACTGCAAACAGGGCAATACATTACATGGAAATCCCTAAAGAAGCATTTATGCTATCTATCATACATGAAAAAACTTTGAGATTCTTGGGTGTCAGTGGCACCCAGTGGCACCCAGATCAAAAATATGTGAACCAAGAATCTCAAAGTTTTTTCAGGCCACTGTAAAAGACACCGTTAGTAAAGGTCCTATTGAAAAACAGCTTATTTCACATACTCATTTCTTATTGCTAATTTTATTCTGAGTGTCCATAAGGTCATTTTTACTGGTTTTGGGTTCAGGCTACTGTAAAAGGAGTGCCAGGGGTGCCAATAGAGCAGTACTCCTGTCAGTGGCCCTAATCAAAAAGGGGCCCAGTGATATTTTAAAAATAGAAACTAGTAATGGGTGGGAGGCCCATTTGATTTAGCTGCATGGGGCCCTGAAACGGTTTATAGATGAGTGATGGCAGCCCTGGCTACCCCTGAACCTCCTGTAACTACGGCACTGCCAGCTGAATCTCCATGTTCCCTGTTGGGATGTTCTTACTGCCACCACATATATGACATTTTCTTGGGCCCTGGTGCAAAAAGTGATAGGGGGCTCCTGCCAGCTACCATGTGCAATTTCCAATACCGATGTCTTATTATGTGTCAAAGGGGCCCTGTGGCAGCTGCTAGCCTGCACTTCCTATAGCTATGCGGTCTTCATCTTGTTAGTTAACCATTAAAAGGAATGAATTATTTTAGCCTGTGAATTTTTTTGTTGTTCCACATATCCATTTTACTGTTATGGATACTAATTGCAGCTTCTCCTCACCTGTATGTTAATAAAAATTAACCAGAACATCTTCTCCCATTGACTTTAATGGGGTTTGAAGTTCGGTTCGAGTGAGACTCGAACTTCGAACCAAACTTCTCAAAATTCGAGTTTCTACTCGAACTCGAAGTTTTTACGTTTCGCTCATCTTTAGTGGTTAATAAATGAGGAATAAATACTTTTAGCAGTGTGGACATGTGCCAAGTCCTGCTGGAAAATGAAAATTCCCTGTCCAAAAACCTTGTCGGCAGAGGGAAGCATGAAGTGCTCTAAAATTTCCTGGTAGATGGCTGTGCCTACTTTTGTCCTGATAAAACACACTGAACCTACACCAGCAGATGACATGGCTCCCAAACCATCACTGATTGTGGAAACTTCACACTAGATCTCAAGCAGCTTGGATTATGGGTCTCTCCACTCTTCCTCCACACTCTGGGTCCTTGAAATGCAAAATTTACTTTCATCTGAAAACAACACCTTGGACCACTATGCAACAGTCCTGTTCTTTTTCTACTTGGCACAGGTAAGACGCTTCTGGCATTGTCTATTGGTCATCAGTGACTTGACACATGGAATGCGACACTTGTAGCCCATGCCCTGGATATGTTTGTGTGTGGTGGCTCTGGAAACACTGACTCTGGCAGCAGTCTACTCCTTGTGAATCTCCCCCACATTTTTGAATGGCCTTTTCTTAATAAAAATATCAAGACTGCAATTTTCCCGGTTCCTTTGCACCTTTTTCTACCAGACTTTTTTATTCCACCCAATTTTCCAATAATATGCTTTAACACAGCACTCTGTGAACAGCCAACTTCTTTAGCAATGACCTTTTGTGGCTTACCCTCCTCATGGAGTGTGTCAATGATTGCCTTCTGGACATCTGTCAAGTCAGCAGTCTTCCCCATGATTGTGTCCAGGGGCGTAACTAGAGAAGCCAGGGCCCCAACCAAACTTTTTGGATGGGGGCCTCTACCCCCCTCACCCACCTCCCTGACCACGACCATTTACCAGGACATGCTGTTAGACAAATACAAGGGGCAAATACCTCACGATACATATCACCATCATACTGCTACCAAACAAATCCCACTATACCAAGACCAACATTATTAAATGTTACCAATAATGCTACTACATAAGGACCTGATTATACCACCAGAACATGATCACAAAGTGACTGAATAATACCCCTACGCTATTACTGATCAGTACACAAAGACCAATAGTACCGCCATATAGTGGTATATATTAGTGTACACAGGCTCTGCAGACTGTATATAAGCATCATACAGTGACCATATAGTGGTAGACACCAGTGTACTCTACAGACATATAAATGATTACAGTGCAGTTACATCTTGTGACTCATAGGTGACGTTTCTCTGACCAGTCGTTGACTTTCCCGTTTGTTCTGCATCCGGTCCAGACCGTCATGATGACATCTCCCGACCACTTGTTCCTGCAGATTTAGACACAAATATCTTAGAATCCTGAATTTTCCAGCACCTGCCCCCTTGGCTATATGGGGTCCATTTAGGCAGGCAGGGTTTAGATAGGCTATATGGGGCCCCAGATAGGCAAGGTTTAGGTAGGCAATAGAGTCCCCATATAGGCAGGCAGGGTTTAGGTAGCTAAAGTGGCCCCATATAAGTAGACAAGCAGGCTTCGGGGGCTATATAGGTAGGCAAGCTTTAGGGGGCTATAGGGGCTGTATAGGCAGACAGGCTTCACGGGGGCTATAGGGCTATTCAGGCAGGGAGACTTATAGCTATATAGGCAGGCTTTAGGAGGCTATATAGGCAGGCTGAGGGGTATATAGGCAGGCAAGGGGTATAAAGGCAGGCTTGGGGGTAAATAGAAAGGCTTATGGGTATATAGGCAGTCAGGGGGGTATACAGGCAGGCTTAGGGGTATATAGGCAGGCAGGGGGGTATACAGGCAGGCTTAGGGGTATATACAGGCAGGCAGGGGGTATATAGGCAGGGGGTATATAGGCAGGCAGGGGGTTATACAGGCATTCAAGGGGGTATACAGGCAGGCTAAGAGGTATATAGGCAGGCAGAGGGGTAGATAGGCAGGCTTGGGGGTATATAGGCAGGCTTAGGGGTATATAGGCAGGCAGGGGGTATACAGGAAGGCTTACAGATACATAGGCAGGCAGGGGGGTATACAGACAGGCTTAGGGGTATATAGGCAGGCTTACTGGCATATACAGGCAGGCAGGGGGGTATATAGGCAGGCTTGGGGGGTATATAGGCAGGCAGGGGGTATATAGGCAGTCAGGGGGTATACAGGCAGTCAGGAGGGTATGTAGGCAGGCTTAGGGATATATAGGGAGGCAGGGAGGTATACAGGCAGGCTTAGGGATATATAGGCACGCAGGGTGGTATACAGGCAGGTTTAGGGGTATATAGGCAGGCTTAGGGTTATATACAGGCAGGCAGAGGGGTATATAGGCAGGCTTGGGGGTATATAGGCAGACTTAGGGGTATATAGGCAGTCAGGGGGGTATGTAGGCAGGCTTAGGGGTATATAGACAGGCAGGGGGTATACAGGCAGTAAGGGGGGTATACAGGCAGGTTTAGGGGCAGGTAAAATAAGAAATCCCTTACTTACCTCGGTCGACGCTCCCCCAATGCGCCGCGCTGCAGCCTCTCTGCTCAGCGCGGGTGGCGCGGTGATGTGCTGTCACCACGTGCGCCCACATAATCACAGAAAGCCGGCAGGGGAAGTAGCAGAGCGGATCGTCGCTCCGCTCTGCTATCTCTAGGCAGCGCTGCCTCTGAACGCTCGGGCCGGAGGGCCCGGGTGTTCAGAGGCGGGATGCGGCGGGCCCCTCAGCTCCCTGCCCGCCGCAGTGAACTGTTATGTTCACTGCCGGCTGGCCCAGGAGCGGCATTACCAGGGTAGCGAAAGCGGTAGCAGCTGCCCCGGGGCGCGGGCCCCTAAGTGCACGGGCCCCGGGGCAGTTGCTACGTCTGCTACCCCGGTAGTTACGCCCCTGATTGTGTCGTCTACTGAACCAGACTAAGGGACCTTTTAAAATGCTTAGGAAGCCTTTGCAGGTGTTTTGGGATAATTATTTATTAACCCAAAGAGAAGCACCTATATGAACACTGGAGCAGATTAGACAGCTATACTTCTCAGTAGGTTAGTGTAGCATTTTGTCTCAGGCTCACCACTTTGAAAATTGTATGGGTTAGTACTCCATTTCTGAGACACATTCTGTTGAGACACATTCATAAATGTGTCTAATTTTATGAATGAGACATGACATGCCCTTTAAGAATTGGCACAGACAATGCTTTCGAGGGTGCGCCCCTTTTTAGAGCATATTTTATAAATATGTCGGACCGAGCCCACAACAGCTTTTTTGTAGCAAATCACGCCAGAAAACTTGTGCAGCCCGCTTCATACATGTCGTCCAAGAACTTTTTCTTCTTTAAATTTGCATTGCACTGCCATTTTTCTATGACCACTTTTTTTTATTTTTCCATCTATGCAGTGAGTGCTTGTTTTTTGTGGAATAAAGTATCGTTTTCATTGGTCCCATTTTTGGATACTTTTTTGATCTTTTTCTTTATCCCAATCATTTGGAGACATGGAGTAAAAAGAAAAGCGAATATACAACATAAATAATGTTTAAAATATTTTAAAATATTAGACTTTTATTATTATAATTTTTTTCAAAAATGACAAAAGATTGGAGTTTTAAAGATCTTTAAAATTTTCTTTTATATTTTTAAAACTTAGGGTGACATGTATGAATGGGACTGCAGCAGTATACTGGCGTACTTTGCGACAAAAAGCTGTCATAGTCCTGTTCTAGAGATGTATTAACAGTCACACTCCAAACTTTGGCGCAGTCAGTACCTGCTCCGACACTTTGTAATGCGCCAAAGATTGAGGAGCATTTTGGGGGCGTGTAGCACAACATTCATAGGATTAGACACATTTATGAATGTTTGATGCCAAAAGTAGGCGCATATCTGTTAGAACAACCAGACCAAGTTGAAGGTTGTCTGTCTGAGCCTGAGTTGTCGTAGTGGAACTAAAATATGCCAAATGTATGAACTGCAGAAGAACAGGTTCATAAATTCTGTCGCATTCTACACTGCTTTAAAGCTATGTAGAACTGGCCTGTCAGCGGCAAAGTTCATACATGTCGCCCTTATTTTTTATTGATACTTGTAGCTCCTCAATTGTACTTGACCACAAGGGGGCCAATCACTTGTACACTTATTCTGCAATAGTAATACATTGCAGAACAGTTTACAATAATTGCTCTCCTATTACACTATACCTATGGAATAGTAAGATGGCAGCTGTAGAGGCCTTCATTAGGTCTGAAAATGTATTGTTCCAGCTATTGTATAACATCTGTATTGGACGCTATTATCCTGAGCGGGATGTCCAGCCCGCAATGTATCAGTATAACCAAAAGTCAGGATAAACACAAATGTGGATTATGCAAAGATTTTTACTGTATGAGATCTTCATATATTTGAAACATCGACAAAATTTTTCTGTAGCCACATTGCAAGGGTTATGAATACAACAAAGAGCCCGATACCGTATAACAGAGATAACGCCAACCCTAGTAACAATCCCTTGGAACGAAACACTTCTGATTTCCTTTGGGCGGGTAATGTGGCAAACTCACGGTATGCTGCTCAGTATGGAAAATGCTTCTCAGCAGAGCCGCTAGTCCTCCTTCTGGATCCTCCGATCTCTTCAGGAACTACACTCGCACTCTCAGCTAACAGGAATGGTAGGCTCTGCGCCTGCGCGACGTTTCGGGGACCTCCCCCTTTGTCAAGCTCGCCTGCAATAGGTACGGGCGGGACTAAATACCTATCGTCTCGCTCGCATTAACCCTTATACGCCTGATTATAATTAATCTTGCTTTTACCTGGTATATACTACTATGTGTCTATAACTAAGATAAGCTATGGCTAATGTGCTATATATCCTATTGCAACTAGTCCTGTAGAAAGGTTTAACATAGAAATTATCTCATTATAAAAAAGCGCTCCATCTACACTCTTCATTTAGTCCCATTGGGTTAAGCGCTTCCAGCCTATTAATCCAATATACCTCTCTCTGAAGTAAGCGTCTTGTGATATTGATATTTTCGCTTGGCTCAATATGTTCAACAATCTGCCATCTAAGATCGCTTACATTATGACCACATTCAAAAAAGTGTTTGGCGATGGTTGTCTCACCGTATTGTTTTTTTGTTGTTGTTGTGTCAGTTTGAATGCCTTGTGTGATTTTTGTGTGATATAAACGAATATGTGACTTATGTTCGTTAATTCTTATTCGTGCTTGCCTAGAAGTTTGTCCAACATAAATTTTGCCACATGGGCATTTCAGTATGTATATTACATTAGTTGTGTTACAGGTGTAATAACCTCTAATGCGTATGGGATATCCCTTAGTAGGGTGATACA
This sequence comes from Phyllomedusa bahiana, assembly GCA_025379985.1. Taxonomy (NCBI): domain Eukaryota; kingdom Metazoa; phylum Chordata; class Amphibia; order Anura; family Hylidae; genus Phyllomedusa; species Phyllomedusa bahiana. Next base: position 56,609 of record JAODAL010025280.1, read on the forward strand.
TTGTATCTCCTTTTATGATGGCAGAAAAATTTTTAAAAAATTGAGGCAAGGAAAAGGGGCCTCCTTCTTGGTAGATAAAAATCCCGTGTGTTCAAAGTAGCTCAAAGATCAAATGATTACAAAAATTTCAAATTTTTCTGGCCTTTACGATTGTAAAAAAAGGGGTTTTTTTTTTTTTTTTTTTTTTGAAATACCCTTCCATAAAAGGGGTCACTTTTGTAATATTTCCCAAGCTTTATAAGGGTTTTTTCCTTTAAAAAATTTTGGCATGGTCATAAATAAAAATAAAAAATTTAAATTGTTATTATTTTTTTTTCAAAAATTTGCTCATAGAAGTTTCCCCTTGTTTTCTTTGAAAACTTCATTGGCTATTTTTTTTTTTACTTCCCTTTTGGGGTACCCCCTATCAACAAAGTTGTCCCATCATTTGCTGTTTATTTTTTTGGTAAAATTCGTTTCTGTGCTGCAAATTCCCTTAAACCTCATGGGAAATTTTCCCCTTTTTGGGTTTTCCCTTAGTTACAATCGGAGCAGGAAAACTATCATAGGGCAAAAATATTTTTTTATAAACCCTTTCCCCTTTTTTTTTATAAAGTGGGTTCTAAATTTTTAAAATCTTTATAGACGTTACGCAAAAAAACTTAAATGTGACTTTTATTAGTTAGGGAAAAAACTAATATTTGGGTGGTTTTAAATTTAAAAAAAGACAAAAAATTTTTTAATTTTCCATGATTTCCCTTTCCACACAACAAAAATAACGTCCCCCGAAACCTTTACCAATGGGCCCATGCATTGGGCCCAAAAGGTCCGTGGAAAGAAAATGTTGACTTTTTTACAGTTCCAATAATTGTTTGGAAAACTGGGGCAATCGGGGACCCCCTCGATGTTAACCTTTTTTCTGAATTTTAAAACTCCGTACCCAAAAGGAAAAAGTTATGGGTTCAGTAGAAAATTTTTAAGCAAGGGCCAAACAAAAATTCTATCTTCCGATTGGTAAAAATTTTGAAAAATTTTTTAAATGTTCTCCCAATTTGCTCATGCCCCCTTGTGAAAGGGGCATTTGTGTACAAGCTTTTGATTTTCCCCGGGTTTCCCCAGTATGGTGTCTTAAATCCCCTTCATCTGTTTGTAACCCGTCTACTGAGCAGGGAAAACCGTGGGGTTTGCCACATTACCCCCAAAGGAAAAAAAAAGTGTTTCGTTTCCCAAGGGGTTGTTACTAAAAGGGGGGGGGTTTTCTTGTTTTTCTTTTTTTTTTTCTTTCCTCTTTGTTTATTTTATAACCCCTTTAATGTGGCAAAAGAAAAAGTTGTCGAAATTTTTTAAAATAAGAAGGGTCTAATTTCGAGTAAAAAAACTTTGCATAATCCAAATTTTGGGTTTTAAATCCGATTTTGGGTTATATGATACTTGGGGGGCGGGACATCCCCCGTCAGGTAATAGCTTCAAAAAAGGTTATAAATAGTGGAAACAATCTTTGCAGTTATATATTGTGCCCATATCCGCTAGCTTATAAGAGCATAAAAATGTATTTGAGCATGCCCTGGTAACGAGCAAAAAAAGCCCACAACTGTACTCTCAACGAAGAAAAAGGTCAACCCTAATTAACACAGAAAACGTGGGGTTTGGGTGGGTAACGAAAAAGGTCCCACCAAAAAAAAACCTTACTAAGAATTAAAAATTTTATGAAGAAAAAACCAAGCCCAAACTCCCTGCCCCTTTTCCCCGACAAAATTTTAAAGTTTTAGCGTATACCAAAGGGGGCCTTTGCAGCCCCCCTTTTCCCCAAATTTTGATGGATTGATAGCGAATTATTAGAAATGGTATGCAATAAGTAATAGATTTCGCTTGACTTAATGTTACTTTCGGTTTCAAAAACAAAGGGCGTACTCAAATTGAAGGATGATATAAATAAAAAATTTAGGGAAAAATTAAAAAAAAAACAGAAAGAACTTTACGAGAAAAAACAGGAAAAAACTTTAAATTCCCCATTCAAAAAATAAAGGGGAAAAAATTGTCTGTGAAATTTTCGTAAAAATTTAAAGGGGCAGCGAACAAAAGCGCAAGACAAAATTTAACTGGGCAAAAGAGCGCAAAATTAAAACAAATGGGAAGACGTAAGCAAAAAAGATAAAACCTTTACAGAAGCGGAATCATCTGATGCAATCCATGCATTAAAACAAACAGAACCCAAACCTTTTTTTTAAAGGGAAAAAAAAGAAAAGGACAACCAACAGGAAACATCAGAAGAATCTTTAGGCACCCGAAAAAACGCAAGAAGAAAGCCCAAAAAGAAAAAGAAAAAATTTGGGG
>JAODAL010025281.1:0-58921 GCA_025379985.1 Phyllomedusa bahiana
GTTAAAAGTTGAAAAGCAAGAAGATAAAACAAAAACATAAAAAAACAAAACACGTACACCGCATTTTCCCTTTACACGCAATCGGCCCCAAAAAGATCAAAAAAAATAAAGTACCATATTGGTATTGGAGCGGTTGGTAACGACCTGCCCTTTAATATGTCACATTAATTATAACCCGCACGGTGAACACCGTTAAAAAATATATAAATAAAAAATAGTTACAGGAATTGAGTTTTTTTGTTCATCACGCCAAGCCCACATAAATGGAATAAAAAGCGATCAAAAAAACTCCTATTAAACTCCAAAGTTGTACCTATTAAAACTCCATTTCATCCCGCAAAAAAAAGTGTCCTTACAAGCTTGTATTTACGGAAAAAATAAAAAAGTTATGGCTTCAGAACGACAGCAATGCATATAATTATGTTTTAAACAATAAAACTCTTTTTTTTTTTTTAAAAGTGCTTCCAAAATAAAAAAAATATAAATTGGGGTATCGCCGTAATCATATTGACCCAGATAGTAAATTTAACTTGTCACGGAAACTGCTCGATGAGCACAGGATTGCAGTATTTTCTTCACCCTTCCTTCCAAAAAATGGATTTAAAACTGATCAAAAAGTTTTATCCCCCAAAAAATGATACCAATAATAAAGGTTAAAACTCCCGCAAAAAACAAGGCCACAATTACCGCTCCGTACACCGAACAACAAACAATAAAAAAGTTATGACAGACTATTGGCGAATTGCAAATTTACATGTTTTCCTTTTTGAAATAAAAGTGTTGTATTGGTGTTAAAAGCAGTAAAACTATAAAAAAGTAACAAAGTTGGGTATCGTTTGTTAATTGTAACGAACCTGGTGAGTAAGAAAGCTATGGGCATGCATTTATATCCGCACGGTGACCATGTTAAAAAATAATAATACAAAAAACACTACCGGGGTAAAGGGGGGGAAGGCGAATGCTGTATTTTGTTCAAAATGTCTCACAAAATACCTTAATAAAAAAAGTGATCAAAGCGTTCATATCACACCATAACTGGTCTCTAATTATCCAGAACCATGCTAAACTCCATCCTGCGTATCTCATAGACTCCGGATATATAGATACGCATGTGTGAACTATAGAATCTCAATGTTTTGCCAAACAGCTAGTTTACACCACTGTATGGGTATTGCCTCGAACTTGGAAGGAAATTGCTTAACAATATTTGGGATGCTTTCTATTACAGGATTCCTTGTAAAATAAATTCATATACTTTTGTCAGCCTAAAATGCGATTGTTAGGAAAAAATAAAATTCATTTTCCCAAGCACCTAATAACATGTTTAAACTACGATTTGGTTGAACAACCTGTGGGGGGTTTTAATATACTCAGCTACACCATGGATTATATTCCCTTTAAGGGGTGTAGTCTCCAATATGGGGTCCTTTTCTTTTTAGGGGTATTTATTAATGTTTTTTAGCCCCATTAGGGTGTCCTGCCAAAACCGGTTAAATGGGCGCTAAAATAAAAATTGTAATGAATAATGACACCCCAGGCAGTCGTAGGTTGCACCCTCCTATTTTGGGGCTTGTGGTTTGAGCCAAAATTGTGTGACACTGGGCCCACATAATGGGATATCTCTGAAAAACAGCAGAATTGGGGAATCAATATTAAGTTGCCATTTCCCTAATCACATCGCACCGAGTCTTGTGAATAATGGCTTCTTAAAATTGAAAATTCTGCAAAAAGAAGTTGAATTTTAAATTTCACCTCCACTTTGCTTTAATATTCTGTGTTGTGAAACACCTAAGGTGCTAATACACTTCCAAAATGCTGGTTGAATACTTTAAGGGGTGTATTTGTGTAGTTTCTTAGATGTGTGGGTCATCTTTATGGGTGGTTATCTATAAACATACAGGGCCAATCAAAATCAATGTTAGAACTGGAACTGGTCTCTACAAAAAAATGTATATTGCAAATTTTCTGGAAATATGTGAAAATTTACTAACTAAATTTCTAAGCCCCCTAATAATCATAAATAAAAAAAAAGACATTGAGAACTCTCTCTCAAATATGTCCACTCACGCTCTCGCGCTCGAACATTGTTACCCTCGCGCGCTCGCTACTGATAGAGATAAGCTATGTGTTGAGTGTGGCGCTCGCCTCTCTCTCTGTGGTAATCTGTCTTACACGCTAGGAAATTTTGAAGTTTGAAAATGGTCTAATTTTCACGATACTTTGATATATTTTACAAAGTAAGAAAAAAAGGACTTTTGTAGTCAAAATTTCTTTTACTTTGTTAAAGCACTATGGTGTCATGAGAAAACACCAATTTCTGATATCACCCATGGATAGGTTAAGGTGTCAAAAAGTTTATTCTAATAAAGTGATACATGGCAGATTTAAAAAAAATTTGGGGGGGGCTATGTCAGAAGAGGCCAAAACTGGCTCTGGCGGGTTGGTTAAGGGGTTTAAATAAGCATCTGGAGCTTATCGACTGAATGAGCAACCAGCCCCATCGAAATTCTGGGTATCCATGTGTATTATGCATGTACTGCCCATATCTTGTTGAACAGTGCCTTTGCTGGGGAGACTGGACTAGCAAATATGGGACAGCGAGGGAGGTACTTGGCACGAGTAAGTATGGTACAAACACATAAAACATTTATTCACACGTGTTCTGCTTGATATGATGGTAGTAAGTAGCATTATTAAAGCATAACCGATTCCAGGGACAAAAGTGATATTGGTTTAGTGTGTGGATACCCGATATAAGTTACGTTTGAGTTTAAATATAATGAAATGTTAAGAAAATAGAAGCTGATGATTGGTGAGACTAGGTCATAGCCTTGTAGCAAGATTGTAGATATAATTTATAGAACTGACTCAAACAGGTGCTAAGTTAGAGATAGTCGATTTTCATTCTTTTATTTTCTTTCACAGTTTAGAACAACCAAAGGCTTCTCTGAAGTATTTATGAACACTCATAAAAGAATCAATTCACTTAAGAAGTTGTATAATAACGGTTAAAGTAGGTAATTCACCCTGCAGATCCCAGTGTAAATTGCATGTGTTCCTACTTTAGGGTGAAAAAAAACTCAGTTCTCAGTTATTTAGTTAACCTCTGCTGTATTTTAACCATTAGGGCATATCATTCCAGCTAAAGTAATTCTCAGTCATAAATTTTTATTGTCATGATGCCTGTAAAATTGCAATGCTTCAATATGCTTCCTGGCTTATATTACATGGTGAGGATTTTAAAAATGTTCCATTCTAAAAAATAATTTGCTGACCAATTTATGAGATACCAAACCTAGCAAGTACTGTATTAATATATTTCAAGTGTTGATTATGTGAATCAGCAAAATCACTCTCTTGTTGATAGAATAAGAGTTTCTTCAGGGTCCTTATCTGATGACCAGTGGATCATCTCATTTTTTGTACACTAAGGCTATGTTCACACTTTGTATTTGCAGGGCGTAATTACGGCCCGCAATTATGCCGTGTGACCGGGGGCGGGGCGGGAGCGGGGTGAGGGGAGCTGAGCAGTGGGGCCGGCACTTCGCGCCGGCCCATAGACTTGAATTGACCGCGGCGCGTATAAGCCGCTTAGTAATTCACATGTCGAATTATTCCCGCCGGCGAGATTCGCCCTGGGCGGGGAGAGAGAGGAGACGAAATCCCATAGTTCCTCTATGAGAACTGTGAATTACAGTTAATGAATGGGGGACGTTTTCGGCTCCGTAATTGGCGACTTTGGCGGTGTAATTACGGGACCGAAATTACGGCCCATTTTAAGCCGTTTTTTGTGAACATGGCCTTAGGGCGATATGTCCGAAAATTGACGGTGCCGTGGCAGTTTTTAGGCGCGTTAAATCAGTGTAAAGTCCAATCCTTTAAAAAATCTGGCGTCAGGTATACGTTGCATAGTAAACTTAATGCACCTAAAATGGCGCATTGCGTGTATGTAATGCACCTATTGATGCGCGTTGCTCAACGGAGGCGCATGACTTATCATTATTAGTGTTTGTAATGCACCTCAATAAGCGCATTTCGTTATGGATGTTAACAGCATATTATTGCTACTACATGTAATGTGCCTTTTTATTCGCATTACAATGTGTCGTGCCCAGTGTTTTGGTTTACGCCAGTTCATTTACATCGAGAATATGGCGTTAAGTGTTTTTGGCACAAAATAGACCAAAAAAACAGCGTTTGCATATTGGGTCATGTCGCCATTAGAGTGCAGTACAGTACATATACGAGCACATGTAACACATGTAGGCACACATTGGTAATATAACCCTTGCCCAGGCATATGAACATTTCAGATATGTACCTGATGCCGGCTGGCATTAGGATGTTCTATTCTATGTAGCGTTAACTCGGCTTGTATTCTTGGCATGACTAACAGTTGGCTCTGCCACTGGCCTTCTTCCTTAAATATTATGCAAATCGCATAGTGCCACTATCTTGAGTCCTCCTATTATAACTTATATCTCAAAAACAATGTAAGCATTAAGAAGTTATGACCTTCTGAACTTGGTGATGCAGAAAAACAAATTCTATGAAATATACATTTATTGTGCAAAAGTAGGAAAATACTAAAATGTTATATATATCTGGTATCAGCATAAACCAAATAACCCAAACCATGATAATAAATTGTTGTTTATGTCTTACAATGATTGACATAAAAAAAAAATAATTCAAACCCCCCCCCCAAAAAAAAAATAAATAAAAAAATGAGTCAGTCTGTCAATGGTGTATTGGTATCAATATTTTAAGGCTAAAGAATAGGCCAGCTTCCTGAAGATGTCAAACTTCTCATAAATTTGAATAGCGCCCTCCGAGAAGCCGAAGGTCAAAAGAGAGTCTGATTGAGTTGTGGCCTAAAAGAGGATACAAGTAAAACTTGTGAGGTGTTTTCCTCCCCAGGAACACAAAACGTAAAATATGCACGATCATAATGGTTAAATGGGGAGTTTGATTTTTATTAATATTATTAATTAATGACAGGCCACTGTAATTTAATTACATTTGGGGGCAACCCTTCCCACAAGGGCTTGTAAATTGGAAGACAGCTGAGAAAGTGACACGAGGTGAGGATCGAAGCTGCTGATGTGGTAGCAATGTGTGCACAAGGTTATTGTATGATTCTAATATTTTTTGAGAGATTGGATTTCAGGTCGACAGATTCACTACTCACAAAAAGTTAGTTATATTTAGCTTTTAGCCAAAATTTCAGGATGAACATATAGGGCAACATACATGAAATTCGGCATGTTATCGCCATAAACAAATTTCATGAGCATAATAAATGGGCATAGGAATTCGACTCTGATTTATGAATAGAATGCGTATACCTGTCCCAGCTGTTAAGGCGCACTAGAAATGGTATAGGAAGCTAATAATTTTTTAATCTGGCGCTCGCTACAGTTCTAGTGCGTCCTGCACATTTAAACATGTATGAACAGGGCTGCGCCTGATATCGGGCTGAAAATATCTGGTCCATCCCCGTTCATAAATGCTGCCCATAATTTCTTGAAAATTGTTTTAAATCAACTAAACGAGACCATCTCTTCACTTTAGAATGCACACGTCTAACTGTTCAGTGTTTCAGTACTCTTTGCTATTCTCTAACAAGGAGCTTAATGGCATAAATTCCAACAGGTATCCCTGTAAACTTCACCCAATAAATTTAGGGGATCAATTTGGACTCGGCGCTGCTAGTTTACTCTCAACGTCCTTTCATGCCTGCTGTTCACATTTTGACATCTTGAAACCAAGACAACACCTTAAAATGTATCAACAGTACTTTGACATTGTGAGGCTTCAAGCAGGATGCACTCAGATGGAAGTGGCCACTGAATTTATAGTATCACAGTGTGTCATCAGCATAGATACAGAGAGACTGGAAGATTCACAGAAAGGCAAAGAAGTGGACATCCTTTGGCTCCATTAATACACTACACTGATGACAAATTCATTGTAAACAATGCCCTGCGTAAATGGATGATGAATGGTACACAATCCCAAGTACATTTAAGGAAGGTGAGAGGAAACCAATTGTCATATCAGACCATTCGTAACCATTTACATCAGCATGGTCTGCATGCTAGATCTCCAGCAAAGGTACCTGACCTGGCTGATGCATAGCACTATTCTTAATGTCGATTGACACAAAATGCCGCACACCTTAGCCAAGAGAAATGGTACTGGAGTGCTTGTAGAGGGGACAACCAGTCCTGTATAACAATTCTCCAAGGATCTACAGCAGCACAGCAAAAACGTTGTTTACTTGTACATAAAGTGGACAGATCTCCAGTAGATTAAACAGCATATGAATATATGAGCATTAATGAGAGGGATGCTCAGGACCAATTTTGAACGTTTTCGGCCACAGGCTGTCATCAGAAATGTCTGGAATGGCAGTTGAGTAGGAGTGCTGGAGCTGTCAGCTCAGAGTGTTAAGAAGTGTACTGCAGTCCGCACTCTGGACCATGGTCACGCTCATGTTTGCCTGGCCCGGGGCCGCCGTTACTTACCTCTTCCTGCCCCTGTCCTTGTTCTCCCAGCTGTGTCAGGAGGACACTGATGCAGACGCTATGGCCTGCCCCTAAAAGGCATGCAATGGCTTTCTAAGACTTAAAGGGACAATACACCACTGATTGGATAATCACTAGGCACAGACCCTTTATTACCTCATTTCCCTTCAGATTGCTTCCAGTTGTTGGTGTGCTTTAGAGTGAGATTATAGCGCTTAGTTTGTGTTCTTCTATGCTTTGACTCCTTGCCTGCCACCTGCCCTGACTTTTCTGGTTGGACGTAACTTTGTCTTTGCCTGACCCCATTATACCTCATTGCACCTCGGCTGTCACCGCGAGTGTGGTTCATATCAGGGTTAACCGCACTGGAGTCCCCACAGCAAAAAGCCCTTATAGGTGTCATGTTAGAAGGCCATCCCTTGGCGGGTGCTGCCCGGTGAATACTGGGTGCTCCTTTAGGAACTCAGCCTCCATGGTGTTGCTCATACCAATTTCTCACTTCGACCTATAAGGATTCTTCCCATCATTCCCACTCTCCCTTGAGAAGTCCGGCCTGATTCGCCAACAAGTTACCTTCCCCTCTGGTCGCGCTCATTCAAGTCCTCATGGTGGAAGTGACCCATCAAGGTCATTGCCAGGAGCAACTGTATACCGCCAACAAATATAATATGAGCCCTCACCCTAGGATCTTAGCCCGCATGCCTACCGTTGGGCTGCAATCTGTCTCCTCCGCCTGTGTGTCGCACCTGCTTACGCGTGTCCCACTAGTCTGGCTCTACACCTGCCTTTGTCACTACACTATGATGGGAACCTGAAGACTTACCAGGGTTTCCTCAATCTATGCATGATCCATTTAAAGATGAAGGCGCACCAGTTCCACACAGAGAAATACCTTGCCCATAAGTGTCCTTCAATAGGGATGTCTGCCAGTCTGGCCATGGCCCTTTGCCTGGGTACATACCCCTCTGTAACGAGGGGACCCATTGACATTCAATTTGCAACTTGAACCGCACTGAGGACTACTGATCTGTTGTCCAGCGTACATGCACCCTGGCCCATGCAAGATGATGATGTCTGTGCCTGGTGGTATGATCAAGGACCTTTGTCGGTCCTCCCGTACACACACCACGCTGATGTAACTGGTTACAAATGGTCTGACATGACACTTGGGTGCCTTTCACCTCCCTTAAATGTACTTGGATAGTGATGAGCGATTACGTTGACTATCGTCATCGGGTCGATAGTCGATATTGTAAATTATCAAGACGATATCCGATAGTCGATAATAGATTATCGACTATCACCATTAAAGTCTATGGGAGAGCAACAACCCCTTCATTCTTACACCCAAACAGGGCTGGAGAAGCTGGAATAAAACATCCACAACGGGCAAACTGGATACGTGCTACATCTTAGGCAACACACTTAGGTTATAAAGCCACAGAAAAAAACCTCACAGACCATTCATATTCCTGTCTTGTACCACAGCATGACCCTTAAAACCTGATGCCCCAAACAAATTAAAAAAGTGCCAGAAGGCAGTATGATTTTGAACCATCATTTTACTTAAAACTGGACCTTTGAATATCCCTGTATGGAATGCAGCTTTGGAGCCCAAACCTGCATGACCCCCAGATTTAAAAAGTCCGGGAAAAAGGAGTCTTTCAACCACCTTTTTTAGTTGAACTGGACATTGACTATACCTGTCCCTGGGCCAAAGCAGAGCCCCAAACCTGCATGACCCCCCAGATTTTAAAAAGTCCCGGAAAAAGGAGTCTTTCAATAACACCATTTTAGTTTCACGGGACATTGACTATAATCTGTCCTGTACCGCAGTATGACCATTAAACCTGTCTGACCCACAGTTTAAAAAAGTGCTGGGAAAAGGAGACTTTGAACCACCTTTTTATTTGGGAACTGGACATTGACTATATGTCCTGGGCCACAGCAATGAGCCCCAAACCTGTCTGACCCACAGATTAAAAAGGACGGAAATAGGAGTCTCTCAACCACCATTTTAGTTGAACTGGACATTGACTATGCCTGTCCTGGCCCAAACAGTATGACCATCAAACCTTCTGCCCCCACAGATTAAAAAGTGCCGGAAAAAGGGGGTCTTTGAACCCCCCATTTTAGTTTCACGGGACATTGACTAAAACTGTCCTGTACCGCAGAATGACCCCTAACCTGTTTGCCCCACAGACACAAAGGGCACTATGCTATTTTGTACGTGACTGTCATTTAGTATATATTTTGTTAACTGACATTTGTTTACTAGAATTTATTTAGGGAAGTTTTATTTATATTTTACATTAATATCATTGGCTTTTTTTTCAAGTGTGATAACATTAACATACACCCCTCCCTCAGTTTTTTAAAGGAAATTTTTTACACATGTAGAGTTGTTAATTCGCCCGCACACCCCACAAGTAATAAAAATGCCCTAATCATCCCAAAAAAAACTTCTTAGTTGAGAAGACATTTGCCCTCTGGCTTCTGAGAGTGATTCAGCCAATCAATTCAATGGTTTCATTTTTCCCCCAAATCTTCTTCAGGGGATTAGGGACAGACACCCCTGGAGATCAAATTGATGTGACCCCCTAGTGGACTCCACCCCCAGAAAATTTTTAAGCCTCAAATTGTGCAATTTGTGTCCAGCCTGGAGCCCTTTTTGACACTATTTAAACCCCCACAGAAATCACCTTTTCAAAATCTGATTTTTTAGAAAAATTTTGGGAAGCTCTCCTGATTGCCCCTATGGTGAGAGCCAGTGCTGCCGTCAGCCATCTGTTAACACGGAGGTCCAGCTGCCAGGGCCAGACTTACGGGGGGGTGCGCTGAGACCCCAGGCTAGGTCTGTCATCTATTAACACGGAGGTCCAGCTCCCAGGGTCAGACTTACAGTGGGTGTAGTGAGAGCCAGGTAGCGTCTGTCATCTATTAACACGCAGGTTCAGCTGCCAGGGGCCGGAGTTACAGTGGGTGCGGTGAGAGCCCAGGCTGGCGTCCGTTATCTATTAACCACGGTAAAAATGCCCTTATACGCATCAACGAAACAGTCATGCTGAAGCAGAGGTGCGGAAGCGGAAGTGTGAGGTAAGACCTCCAGCCTTCCTCACCAACTTCCCAAGACCTGGTAGTGCTTCCCCCTCCGTATGATGCGGACCAAATTGAGTTTCATTTGGAAATACTGTGGTTAACGCTCCTGTTCCACCCGGGTGCCCTTTTTCTTGGCATTCTTTTTCTCATTTTACTAAAACGTGCTGGAGGAAATTGTCTCTGTTCTTTGTTCTCTTTTCCGGCTCCATACTCCATGTCCTCTGAAAAACCCTACATCTGGTCAAGTCTTCCTGTACTCCCTTGTACAAATTCAGAGGAATTTTTTTACCAGCTATTTTGTACATGCAAGTTTTTTAGTAGCTTAATTCTAAAAAAACACATTTTTAAAATAGGATGGAATCCCCATGTCTTTGTTTCTCTTTTTTAATTGTATAAATGGGTTGTCTCAATACGGGGATGCTAGCTATGTTTAAAGATTTTGCAAAACAAGTCATTTTGCAATATGTGTCCATTTACAGTGTCCTACCTTTTTCCTATTTCTGACAGCACCATCCCCCTTGAGCCCACTTTTGACAATTGTGAGAACAAATGTCTGTTAGAAACAATTTTTTTTTATAATAGGACCTGAGTATTGTTTGCATTTCAAAGCAGCATGACCCAAAAAATTATAAAAAAAACTTCTCACCACTGTTAAAAATTGTGTTTGGAGAAATCCCATTTAAAGAAGCCCACATTTCTTTTCCAAAGGACCATGATTATAGTGTATCTCACAGCAACTGACCTCAAAAATTATAAATATGACTTCTCAGCCACTATTAAAAATTGTGATGGAGAAATGCCACTTAGAAGCCACATTTCTGTTCCAAAGGCCATGTTAATAGCTGTATCTCACAGAAACATGACCTAAAAACCCATTGACAATGCGAAAATTTCTAAAGATTAAAGTGAGTAAATTGAATATGGTGTTGTCATGAAACCCTTTCTGTCTTTTATAGTCTCCTCACAGCAAAACCAGCAAATGAACTGTTGGGAATGAGAATAAAAATTGCAGTAAGAAATGTCATTTTAAAAAAATGTTTTCAAGAGGGCCATTCTGTTTGAAGAAGAATGTGGGTTTGACCGGCAACTAATCGGTGACCTCAGCAATTGGGGGCCACAACATCATCAGAGATCCTGCCCGATTCATCTTGATGAAAGTCAAACGATCCCCATTTTTCTGTGGAAAGCCCGGGTGCGTTTGGCTGTAATGACTCCTCCAGCTGTGCTGAAGGGCCGCTCAGATATGACGCTGGGTGCTGGGCAGGATAACACCTCTATGGCATGGCGAGCGAGTCGGGCCATTCATCATTTTGGATACCCAGAAGTCTATTGGGTCCGGAAAAACATACAAAAACATCGGTGTTGAGATGCGATAGTCGTGCACCATGATCTTAAACTGGTTCTGGGGTGTTGGATGTGTGCCCTGCATTACATTCGTTGGTGAGGTGGGAAATAAAGATTTCCAGAGGTCCCCATTAGGCTTCTGCCACCTTGCCTGCTGCTGCCCCTACGGCTACTGGAACCCACTGCGTCACGTCGCTGATGTTGTTCCACCATGACATTGAGGAACGGAGCAGACGCAAAAAGATGTCTCCAGTTGATCAATCAGCAAGGTCACCATTTCCCGCATTTTACTCTCAATTTGGGTGGGTGGAAAGTGCTGGGGTTTTGGTTTTGTACCGGGGATCCAGGAGGGTGGCCACCCAGTAACTGTTGTTCATTTTGATGGCCTTAATGCGAGGATTTATATTGGAGAAAATGGAAAAATCCAAGCACTCATTTTGAGAGATGGAGCCTTGATTTCCCAAGCCTCTTGGGTCGAGGCACTAGCAAACTGATCTTCCTCATCTTCCCCCTCCCCCTCAAATTTGCGCCAACCTCTTTCCAAGGCAGGGAGTCGGTAACGTTTGGTTTTTCAGGAATACCTCCCCTCCTCCTCTGCTTCCTCCGGCACAGCTTCAACACAGCTCTGACTTGCTTCAGATGATGCACCTGAGAGCTGATGCGCCGCCTTGCACTAGCCCTGGATTCCGAACCACTGCCTAATGAAGACCGATAAAATTGTGAAACTGTCGGGCCTTGTGGATTGGACGGAGAGAAAGTCTCGTGTCCGCATTTGTGTCCGTCTCCGTCTGTGTCGCTGGCGGGACCCGTGGTTTCAGAGTGTCCTACTATCTTTGCAGATCTAAGATCACCACAAGTCTCATGCTGACAAGGGCATTGTCCTGACTGACCTTTTTGGTGGCTTCCTTCAAAAATGGCAAGGATGGTGCAGAGCTCTTTTTACCTGCCTCCACTCTCGGTGGCTCAACACCCGCACCGCTGCTTGTCAGGCCATGTGTCACTTCGTACTGCGTAATTTGGCATTGCGCTGCGTGCCACAATCGCTGGAGCATTGGAGGGTGGAAATTCCAGCGTGTTGCCACGTCAATAATGAGATGGTTGACGGGAGGGAGCTGACGCTGCAACGCAGCCAGGGGACGAGCAGGTGGAAAAGAAACGGGGAAGTGCGAACTAGACCTCGGAGCCGTCCTCAGCAGGCAGTCCAGACCTGGGTAGCTCTTTAGAAATTTGGGGGACGACAAGGTTCATGACATGTGCCAGGCAAGGGATGTGCTCCAGCCTACCGATCTTAAGGGCGGCTAGCAGATTTCGCCCGTTATCGCACACCACCTTGCCTGGCACAAGGTTCTTGTCACCCAGCCCCGCGCTCGGTCTCGTTGCGGAAGCCGTCCACAGCTCCTGACCTGTGTGTGGACGGTCTCCAAGACAGATTAATTTCAACACAGGGCCCGGTTTCTCTGGGCAAAATGTTGCCACCAGAGGACCTTGGGGAAGAGCGCCTGCACCATCCCTGTGGTTTTGAAGAGCGAGCGCCGAGCTGAGAGCCACGTAACTCCAAGAGACATCCACCCAGCTCACCAGGAGCCTCACAGAGATATAGCGGCCTTGGCCGTGCTTACTAGTCCATGTGTCGGTGGTCAGAATGACTTTTCCGGCCACAGATGCAGACAACCGCTTGAAATTTTAGATGACACGTGGCTGGCCAGGGCAGGGACAGCTTTTCTGGCAAAGCTGGTATTGGCGGCAGGCAAGGGCCATGACGTGGAGGAACCCATCTGTGTCCACCAGATGGAAAGGCAACATTTCCAAGGCCAAAGCCCGGCAATGCCGACATTCAGGCTTTTGCGTTGGATGGTTGGGTTAAAATGTTTTCTTCTGCTCCCAAACCTGGAAGACAGAAGGCTGGCTGCTAGACTGGCTGCTGTACAGCGTGCAGGTCGTCAAACTGGCGGGAGGAGAAGGGGTAGGATGGGTCTCTGGTGGTGCTGGTGGTACTCGGGCAACAGTGGAGGCTGAAGCAGAGCTGATCCGACATGATTTGAGAAACATGGGCGCTGAGGAGCGCTTTGGGGGTGGCGGAGGAGGCGGAGACAGAGGCTGTGACAGTGGTTGGAAGCCGGCGTCGGTCTGGCCTTTTTTGGCCAAGTGTTGCCTCCCTTTTAACTCATGCATTCGCTGCATTGACTAGACATGTTGGTGGTGGTTAAACACCTGAGGTTCTTGCCTCTACTTATGCGTTTACGGCAAAGGGGCATATGACATCGCTGGGTGAATCAGAGGCTTGCACAAAGGGCCCAGGCTTGAGAGTCCTTAGACCTTTTTTACGGCGATAAGCGAGGAGCGGGGTTTCCGCTGACCCTGGCTGGTGGAATCAAAATCAGCGGACTTCTGCGACCGCCCTCTCCCTTTTTGAGGTGGGACCCATATTGACACTACCCATCGTCTTTCCTCCTCGTCCAGTGGGTGAAGCGCTCGCAAGCAAATTTTGCTGAAAAAGACCCGTTGGATCCCCAATGTCGTCAAACATCATCTCAACACAGGTGACTTCGTCGTCTGACATTCTGCATCCAGGAGCTGCGGCACTGCAAGGCGTTGCCGACCGCCCGGGATTTTGCCGATTGCCCGGCTTCCTTTCCTCCTCTGATGGCTCAGTAACTGGGCATCAGAGCGGGACAAATTCATCCCTTTGGCCTCTTGGATCTTTAACATGCCTTCTGACCCCAACCGCATTTTGTCATCAAAAAGGTCTTCAGAAAAGGATTACCACAGTGGTGGGTACACGAGTTGACATTTGGGCGGCCTTCGCTTTTTGTTGGACGGATGCTGATGATGCTGATGAGCCCATTTGGGGCCGTAACTGGGAGGACGAGGAGGTAAACTGCTGGATGCAGGTTGCATTAACCACTGAAAAACAGTTTGGGTTTGACGCTGTTCGTTACTGAGATTCACAGGGCCTGACCCAGCGATGACAGGCCTGATGGTCCTGCAACCACGATTCGCTGGCATGCGGGGTGTCCCCAGCAGGGAAAGGGAGCACCTTCTCTCGAACCTCTAACTCCATGTCCTACCGCCCTCTTTGTTCGCTTACCACCTGAATTTCGCTCCATGTTCAGAAAGATAAAAATTTGAGAAGGTATGGAAGAGTTTTGGAAAGTCTCTTATTAAAAGACGGCAAATCACAGCTATTCTCAAATCCCTCAAATCAAAACAAAATTGCTGGATTCAAATTTAAGTGCAAGGTACCTCTACCCAAAAGCTTGACTGACCAAAAGTGAAAAAAAAACTATCTGAAATGTATACGGATAATAAACGGTATTTTTGGCACACTATCAATACACTTGGTGCCCTACAAATTGCTGTTTCAAATTTAACGGGCAAGGTGGCTCTATCAACAAAGCTTGACTGCCCAAAGTGAAAAAAACACAAATCTGAAATGTATACGGATAATAAAAGGTATTTTTGGCACCTACAATACACCTGGTGGTAAACTACAAAATTGCTGGATTCAAATTTAACTGCAAGGTGGCTCTATGAACAAAGCTGGCATGCGCCAATGTGAAAAAAACACGTATCTGAAATGTATACGGATCACAAAAGGTATTTTTGGCACCTATCAATACACCTGTGGTGACTACAGAACTGCTGGATTCAAATTTAAGTACAAGTTACCTCTATCAACAAAGCTTGACACTGATCAAAAGTGAAAAAACACCTATCTGAAATGTATACTGATAATAAAAGTGGAGTTTTGCACCTAACAAATAGACCTGCAGTTACTAGAAAAGATCTGTATCCTAATATAAGTTCAGCTGGGCCCCAAAAGCCAGTAATATTTCAACAGAAAAACTGTTAGTAATAAAGCTATTGCCAATGCAATGTCTACACTAAGTCTGGGTCCACAATATCCTTATCCTTTAAAGAGCTTGTCTGTGTTTGCCCCCCCTCCCCCCCCCCCCCCCTCCCCGTGACTTACAGCGGTAGATGCTCCTTTAAAATTCTCAGTCTAACTACTAAAATCTGCAAATTCTGATTCTACCTAAGTTCCTAAGTTCACAGCCCAAAAATATCGCTGTCTCTGTGAACAAATAGAATAATTTCGCTGAGCTGTTTGCACAGAGGCAAGTGCAGTCCCACTGCTTTGAGAACTGACACACATGATCATGAACAGGAAGGGCTGTTCTTTGTAAAATGAGGTCATGTGATTTTTCCCGCCAAACGCACCCTACACATTCCCCTCATGACGTCGCACACACAGCTCCCCCTGCTCTATTCTCTAAACTGATTTTCTGGCCGCCAAAATGACAGGAAGCGCCAGAAATGGCGCGTTTATAAATTAAAATGCACAGATTTTAACCGAAATTATCGCGTGATCTAAAAAATCCAATCAACATAAAAACTGTGCCGATTTCAACTTTTTCGATCATCATCGCTCAACACTATACTTGGAGTTCTGTGACATTCATCATCTGGTTCCGCAGGGAATTTTTTACAATAAAGAGGTCATCAGTGCGTGATGTAGTAAAAGGACATCCATTTCTTCACCTCTATGTAACTCTTCCAGTCTCTCTGTATCAACCTGCTGATGTCATTCTAAGCTCAGTGGCCACTTCTGTCTGATAATATTCTGCTTGAAGCCTCACAATGGCGAGGTGCTGTTGATCAATTGCAAGGTGTTGTCTTGGTCTCATGATGTCAAAATCCGAACAGCATGATTCCAATTGGTCCCCTAAATGTATTGGGTGATTTGGGGGAACAAACACTTTTTTAAACATCTTTTTTGGATATCCCCTTTCTTTTAATCTTCTATTAATAATTTGTATTTCTCTATCATAGGATTCCTATTTAGAACAAAACTTTCTAGCCCTAGAATATTTATCTACTGAAATAAATCGCCTCTATTGTATGCTTGGGATAACAGCTGTTTGCGCTTGGATTTTCTAAAGGGGGAAAAATCTCCCTTGAGGAGAGGAACCAATAAATTGGCCAGTGTGAGGGTTTACTTGCCATTCAGACCTCACTGACTGTTTTGCATAAAGCATAGGTTTATGGGAAAAGAGCTGAGGAGCTCCACAGCGCACTCTACTGGATGTAGTTATCCTCAGTTCACATGTAGCTCGCAGGAGCCTAGAAATGTGAAAGGAACTTGAGCCAAACCAGTTAAGTTCAACTGCAGACAGCTATTTTGGGGTATTTGCCCCTCGTCAGTGCAGAGTAGAACTTACTGTTTGGCTGGGTGAGAGGCAAGAGTGGCTTCGAAAGGGGAAAAATTTCTCCTTGTGGAGAGGAACCAATAAATTGGTCGGTGTGAGGGTTTAATTGCCATTCAGACCTCACTGACTGTTTTGCATAAAGCAAAGGCTTGGATTTTCTGAAAAATGTAGTCTGGATCCTTCCACTTTCTACCTAAATTAGAATATCTAGGAAATGGATACTGATCTTATCATATAAAAATGTAAACTTCTTTACATTCTAATTGTGGGCAGCACCACTTCTTTTGTTTGACTCTGGGGTTGCTTTTAGTTTGGATACGCTGCAGGTGATAGTATGCTGTGAACAAGGGTCCATTTGAGGCCTGAAATGCATAAATGAGACATGGAGCTATCTGCTGTATTTCTATGCTTGCAACATTATCTGTGCATTTAACTGGATAAAATAAAGCAGTGCTGTTTTTAAGAAAAATCCAGATCTTCATTACCTTATCATACTGTATATGCATGCATAATTGCATTGAATATTTACTATTGTACTTTGTTATTATGTAACTCAAATGCATTCATCAGTGATTTCATCTTTCTGCAATCCTGAACACATCTTCATGTTGCTTTGTCAGATGCTCAGCCCCAGCGTGCCTTACCAACCAGCTGTATGGAAATCCACAGGTTACCAAAATCTAGTCTAATGATCTGACTGTAAACTCTCTTCTTGAGAACTTTTATTTCCTTCTTGATTATTTACATACGACCGCTGTGATCTAGATCAGTGAAAGAAAAACTCAGCAAGACGCCTAAATGGAACATCAACACATCAAATGAAATGTGTTAAAGTTTAGGTAACAAACAAGTAAATATTTTATTGGGGTTAATAAATTCCTTTTTTACGTTTAAACATTTTTATAGAAATTTCCTGTTAAAAGGCAACTCATAAGGCTGCAGTCTGATGATTATTAGTTTTATGAGGCTTATTTATAGGTATGACTTGGCAGTCATTACCCAACATTGATAATGGCTCCGGTCCTGAGAAGATGTCTTTCAGCATTTTATCTCTGGATTTGCAAACAGTCAAGGATTCTGTAATATGTTTATCTTTTGCTTCACGCCTCTCAGGAATTAAGATCCAGAAGATTGCTTTCATCATACATATAACATTATTGGATTACCTTGCAGTTCGAGTTATATTCTGTCCTGAGCTAAAGCCTTAAAAGGGTTATGTCGTGACAGCAGTTGACAATGTTTTCTGCTGGTTGCCAAGCAGAGCTTGTGAAATGGAAGGGCATGTTACTCCTTCCAACAGGGAGGATCTTCATTTTTGGCAGACACACCCTCAAAGTATGCACATGAGGATTCATTCTGTGTGAGCTGGGGGGAGGGAGAGGTTTATATAGAATATAAACTGCCTTCAATATATTAAAATGTCTTAAATGTATGCCTCACTTCAGGGTTTCTCGACACACACCCTACTTAAGTAACCTCTAACAATATGCAACAATATGCAACATAGAGGCAAAACAAATACTTTTATAAACTTTTTATGTAATCTGCAGAAAATCTCCACATCAAAATTTACAATACAGCAAAAGATTAAAACTTGGAGGTACTTAGCATTTGTAGTCCATCCATCTTTAATGTAAACCACTCCTCAGCAAGTCCTCAGGTACGACTGGCCGGACCCGTAACAGAGCTGATGCACATTTGCCCTGCGACGTTTCGGAATGAAATTATTGCTTTCTCAAGCAGAGAGGTTCTCAGCTGTCATTGCAATCATTGGAAGTGAAAAGCTAAGTGTAACTCAATAGTTTATATCTAAATTTCTCGCTCTCTCTAAATACTTTGTAACTAGAATGGACATTTTACATTTAGGAATCTGGGAAAGATGGGTGATTTTTTTTTCTCTGTCTCTCTCACTCACACAGTGATATACTGTATCTTGCGGATTATTATACCTCTGAACTCTACAGATCTGCAGAACAAAACTATACGCTTAATCTGTTTGTGTTTACATGTAACTACACATCTGTCTCACAAGTGGTTTACATGGGACCTCACATCTGTCTTACAAAAGTTTATATGTGGTACTGCATATGAGATTTACATGGGTCTACCGATGTAAAATTGCACCTCTTTTGTGGGATTGCTGTTTTACGTATTACGTGGGTCTGACGATGTAAGACTGCACCTCTTACATGGGACTGCTGTGTTTCCCATTTTACGTGGGACTGCCAATGTAACACTGCACCTCTTATATGGGACTGCTGTGTTTTCTGTTTTACGTGGGACTGCCAATGTAAGACTGCACCTCTTACATGGGACAGCTGTGTTTTCTGTTTTACGAGTGTCTGCCAATGTAAAACTGCATCTCTCTCTCTCGTGTGTCCGTGCACGCCACTACTTGTACATACATCCATCTGCACGTTCCCGTCCGCAACCTGTTCACTGCATCTCCTTTGCCTGTGCATTCTCCTCCGCGACCTGGGCGGGACACAATGCTTAGCCGACAGCCAGTAAATTTTTAGCCTGGTGTATAGCCACCCAACCTGTCCGCAAACACCGTTGCTAAGCACTAAACCATAGAACCTTGCTAATGGTAAACAAGGACGTACATGCTTAGACTTTTGGTCCCTTCATTTTGAATTATGATCTTCATAGTGAGACAACCCCTTTAAGTCTGCACTCACTCTGCCTGACTGGTATTTGGGGTTAACTATTATATCTTTTTCCTGAAGTCCCAGAAGGAGGTTTAAATGAGTTGTCTTACCACACTGTTTTACAGAGCCAAAAGCAGCTTTCATTCATGCATCCTATCTCTTCCTGGTCAGACTGTGCCTGGTTCTATGGCAGTGATTAGTGTATCAGCTCCTCATTCAAAGGTCTGATAATTACTCTAACATGAGAGCAAGAGATATTTATCTAAAGCTTCAGAACTAAAGTTAACAAAAGGAATTACTCTCCTTTGTTTGTTAGATCAGAGAACTCTCAAGATACCTAGCCGCTGTAAGTTCTGTGTGCTGACCTGTGTGATGACATCATCCCTGCTATCATAAGGCATACAGCAGGGGAGAGCAGGAAGAGCAGTTGTAACCTAGGGAAACCTTGAGTGCTACTCAGAGCTGAAAAGAATCATTTTATTTCCTTACAAAGAAAATAAACAAAGCGCAATCTAATTTGGAAAACATCTTCATTTACTGTTCTCTATATGCTGAAAGCTAATCTTTATAGTGAGATAACCCCTTTAAAGGAGTGTACAATTTATTCCTATGATATGCCATCACTTTCAGTGCTCATCTGAGTTCTGATAGCTCCTTCAATCCTAAAAATGAAGAGCCAGCAGAGTGGATCTAGTGCTGCATCCCCTACTTTGGTTGCCATGTACCACAGCACTGTGGCCACCCAATCTGCTGAGAACTGCAGCACAGCTCAATTTAAGTGAATGCATATTGACCTATAGTTTGGATTTTAAATCTCCTGCATGCCAGTTTTGTTACAGATAAGATGCATATTTTTGGTGTATTTTCTTTATTCAACGGGTCTAAAGTCCAAATCCACACAAAACATCCTGCACAAAATTAAGTTGTGACATATTTTGCAGTGAAGATGCTGTGGATCTGCTGTAAAATCTGAAGTATTGGATTTTTAGGACACGATCCATTTGTATGGAAATATAGCAGATTTACTAAATTAGATTTTCCCTAAGTAATTGTAAATGTGCAGCAGCAAAATGAAATATAATTGGGTTCACCACATCCATAAAAGTCTGATCTATTAAAATATAACTTTATGGATCCCTCATGGAGCTCAACATAAGGAAAAAAAAACCTCCAAAATGTTGGTTTTTTTTTTTGCTTCAACACCCAAAAAATGGTTTAAATGGATAAAAAATTTGTATATATCCCAAAATGGTACCAATTGAAACTACAATCCAGCCAGCACCATAGCAAACCTCATACAGGTATGTGGACAGGAAGATAAGAAAGTTCTTGAAGTCAGAAAATGGTGACATACAGCAAATTTAGAAAAAAAGTTTTTACATTTTCAAAAAGAAGTAACACTTAACGGAGACTCTGGTATATTAATTCGGTATCACCAGAATTATACTGATCCACACAATAGTCAACATTCCATTTATACTCCGGAAAAATGAAACCAAAAACAATGGCGCAACAGTGTTTTCTTTTTCTTGTACCACCAGGATTTTATTTTGGTTCCAATGAATATATTGTATGGTATATTTTATGCTACCATAAAAAAATGTTTGTACACATACAAAAACAAGCCATCATAAGGCTATGTCAACAGAAAAAAAGATATGGCTCTGTGAAAGTGGGAATAAAAAGGACACTTTGCCAAAAGTTGTTGTGGCAGGAACAAAACAACTTCAAATGTAACTCTAAAATATATCTGCAATTTATTCTAATGCAACCTCTTCAACAAGTCTCACTTGTTCACACAGGGTCACATGTATGAAGCGGTATTGGTCTAAAACTCACTTTTTTCCGCAGAGAAACCTATGGGCAAAAAAGTGAGTTTTATACCAAAACTGTTTCATACATGTGGCCCATGGTGTTTTTCAATACTTTTTTCAATCCGAAAAACGTATTGAAAAACGCAGTGTAAGATGCATCCAAACAAATACCCAAAGTGTGGTACGCGTTTGGATATGTTTTCTGTGCAGCAGAAGCGTACCCTATAGTTTTAAATAGGGTGTCTGATGCATAGAACAGATCTAAAATTGAACTGTCAATTCTTTGATCAGATCCAAAAAACGTATGAAAAAACACGTATCATCTAAACGATGATATGTGTCTTACATTGAATCAATGTAAATCACACTGAGCATTGTTAGATACATGTTCGGGTCCCTTCTTGAGTTTGAAAAACGTACCCAAACACATATTTAAAAAATGCTTTGTGAACATTCCCTTAGGCTATGTTCACATGGCATAATTGCGGGGCGGCCCCATAGACTAACATTACATGTCACTTATCTCCCCGGGCATACCATACGATCGTATGGTACGCCCGGGGAGAGGAGTTCTATGAGTTCTATAAGAATCTACAAGGAGGAGGAAAGAGACAGGAGTGAGAACTACAATGTGCAGCCATGTTTGGTTGGGATTAATGAACGAGCAAGGTTAAGTGTAGTCATAGCAAGACCCATAGTCACCTGCTTGGGATGCTGGGCCTATAACCTCAAATTATACGCCTTAAGGAGACGCAGTTAGGGTCTGTAGCCAATCTGGTGGGATTTAATGGTTTTTTTTGTCTAAAAAACAAGCACCAATTAAAGAAATTGACTTAAAAAAGTATTACAAAAGGCATCATTAATGTTTTGTGCAAACAACATCATAAGGACGCACCGTGTGTCAATCCCAAGACTTCTTTATCTGTCACTGTTTGTCTTTCAATATATCTTGTGCAATCTGCTGCCATGTTTCAACAACTCAAGAAGACCTAGTTAATCGTTTGTGCTTTTGCCAGTGTGCTGAATTACTCAACAAAAGCAAAAAAATAAATTCTTAACCTTCTTGTACAGGAAGTCCCAGAGCAGAGTATTCCTACCAGATGGAGGGGTCATATTGGAGGACATAACACCTCCATTATGATCTCTTTTGCTTGAAGTCAGTTTTCTATAACAGGTGCAGGAGAAAAATTACCAGGAAGATTTGTTTTCTGGTAACTAGAAGACTATTCTTGACGTGATACGACCTTAATTGTAATGGCTAATGAGCAGGTGTGAGAACCCATCATGTCAACAGTCACAAGTTTTAACCATACGAGGAACAAGTGCATAAAAATACAACTTTGCTTCTTAAATGGTAGCTCTGGTAAAAACAGAGCAGATTGTTGACCTAATTTTTTGAGGGTGTTCTGCTATGTCTGGAGGCTATTACCCTAGTCAGATGCACTGTGGATTTTCCATAGCATTTTTTCTTGCGGAAAATTTCTAGTTTATTAAAGTTTCAGCAAAGTCCATGAGATTCTCACAAAGCTTATCCACATTCTATAAAAAATGACCCTCCAGAGATTCTACACATGAAATGACCCACAGTACACATTTGCTGTAGATTTATTGCAGATTTTCCCCATTGGCTTAAGTAGGTAACTTAAAATCTGCAAAAAATCCCAAATTGTTGCAACTGTGGATTTTCCTCACCTTACAATGGTCTCAGGATTAGTGTTGAGCGATTTTTATCGACATAGTTGAAATCGGCAAGGTTTTTATGGTGATCGAAATTTCCAGATCATGCGATACTTAAGGTTAAAATCTGTGCATCATCTATCTAAAGATCGCGCCGTTTTTCGGCGCTCTTCCTGGTAATGTTGGCGCCAGCAAATCAGATTACAGAATAGAGCAGGGAGATCGTGTGTGCGAACGGCATGACTGGAGTGTATGGTTGCCATAGGCTGGAAAAATCCACATGACCGCTCGTTTTTAACATAGAACAGCTTTCCTGTTTCAGCCCAAGAGCTCTCAGCGTCTCATAGGGATAAGGACCTGCGCTCTGCCTGTGGCCCAACAGCTTCATCGAAAATTAGTCTAGACTGCACCAGAGAAACCTCTACTATTAGCTGTGATCCTTCCCAATTTATTAGATTAGAGATTTTGAAGATTTATGTAGTTATCTAGAGAATTTTAAAAGCAGCATCTAACCGCTGAAAATTCACGGGCGGTGGGAGCGGTGGGGGCCGCCGTGGCGTAACACAGACAAGCTCTATCTATGAAAGAACCGCTGGATAAAGTTCACCAAGACTTAGTGGTTGACACTGTAGTGGAATATCTTTATTATTAACAGTTTGCTATTGAAAGTATTTCCTGATATTGGGCAGCCTGAACTTATATTGATACACAGTCAGTTCTATTAACTGCAGTCTCTTTGTTACTGCAAAACTCCACTTTATTATCAGTAATACATTTCAAGAGGTTGTTCATTTTCAATTTTACCCATTACACCATGTTGACTTTGATATATCCGACCTTTCAATTAAATTACCATCCAGCACTCTTTTAGTCAGCAACAGGTTTGTTTGTTGCCAAAAATACCGTGTATCTACGAAACCATCACAGTTAGTGTTTGACTTTGCGCACCCAGCATTGTTTCATTGACCGCAGCCAATCTACTTGAATCTTAAAACAGCAATTCTATATTCAACCACAGGTGAAATGAAAGTGCAAAAAATATCGTTTAATATACCCTAAAATTAACAGTTTACGTGTTTTTTTGACTTTGCACACCCAGCATGTTCATTGATGCAACATAGATGTAAATCTTAAAACCAGCAATTCTATATTCCCCCACAGGTGAATTGAAAGGTGGCAAAAAAATATCGTTTATTATAACCAAAAACATAACAGTTACGTTTTTTTTTGACTTTTGCGCACCACATTGTATCCTTGACTCATTCAATCTACGAAATCCTCAAAACACAATTCTATATTCACCACAGGTGAATCGAAGGTGCAAAAAATACCGTTTTTATTATACCAAAACATAACAGTTTACTTGTTTTTTTGACTTTGCACACCCAGCATGTTCATTGAGCAGCATCTAACTAAATCTTAAACAGCAATTCGATAGTCACCACAGTGAATTAAAGGTGCAAAAAATAATCGTTTATTATACCAAAACATAACAGTTACGTTTTTTATGACTTTTGCACCACCAGCATTGTTCATTTCTGACGCAGCATCTACGTAAAATCTTAACACAGCAATTCTAATATTCACCACAGGTGAATTGAAAGGTGAAAAAATATCGTTTATTATACCAAACCTAACATGTTTACGTGTTTATTGACTTTTGCACACCCAGCATGTTCAATTGCCGCAGCACTACGTAAATATTAAAACAGAAATTCCATATTCACCTCAGGGGAATTGAAAGGTGCAAAAAATACCGTTATTTACCAAAACATAACAGTTACGTGCGTTTTTTTACTTTGCGCACCCAATCATTTCATTGACGCAGCATCTACGTAAATCTTAAAACAGCAATTCATTTTTCACCACAGGTGAATTGAAAGTACAAAAAATACCGATTTATTATTATCAGAAACATAACATTTACGTGTTTTTTTTGAACTTTTGCACACCCAGCGATTGTTCAGTGACCGCAGCGATCTACGTACATCTTAAACAGCATTCTATATTCACCACTGGTGATTTTAAAGTTGAAAAAATTATCGTTTATTATACAAAAACATAACAGTTTACGTGGTTTTTGACTTTTGCGCACCCAGCATTGTTCATTGACGCAGCATCTACGTTAAATCTCTTAAAACAGCAATTCTATATTCACCACATGTGAATTGAAACGGGCAAAAAATATCGTTTATTATTCCAAAAACTTAACAGTTTACCGTGTTTTTTTGACTTTGTCACACCCAGCATTGTTCATTAGACGCAGCATCTACGTAAATCTTTAAAACAGCAATTCTATATTCACACAGCCTTCAGGTGAATTTGAAAGGTGCAAAAAATATTATTTACTTATCGTTATTTATACCAAAACATAACAGTTACGTGTTTTGACTTTTGCACACCCGCCATTGTTCAAATGCCGCAAGCATCTACGTAAATCTTTAAAACCGCAATGTCCTATATTCACCACAGTGAAATGAAAGTTCAAAAATATAGTTTATTATACCAAAAGACTTAACAGTTTTACGTGTTTTTTGACTTTTGCGCACCCCATGCATTGTTCATTGACGCAGCATCTACGTAATTCTCAAAAGCAATTCTATATTCACCACAGGTGAATTGAAAGGTGCAAAAAAATACCGTTTATAGACCAAAACATAACAGTTTACGTGTATTTTTTTTACATTGCGCACCCAGCATTGTTCATTGACGCAGCATCTACGTAAATCTAAAACAGCCATTCTATATTCACCACAGGTGAATAGACAGGTGCAAAACATACATTTATTATATCAAACCATAACAGGTTTACGTGTTTTTTGACATTTGCACACCAGCAATAGTTCATTGACGCAGCATCTACGTAAATCCTAAACAGCAATTCTATATCACCACAAGTGAATTGAAAGGTGCAAAAAAATAACCGTTTATTATACCAAAACATAATACAGTATACGTGTTTTTTTTACTTTTGCGCACCCAGCATTGTCATTGACGCAGCATACTACGTAAATCTTAAAACAGCAATTCTATAATTCTCCAAGGTGAATTGAAAGGTGCCGCAAAATAATCGTTTTATTATACCAAAACATAACAGTTACGTGTTTTTTTACCTTTGCGCACTCCAGCATTGTCATATGACGCAGCATCTATCGACGTATATCTAAAACACAATTCTATTATTCACCACACAGGTTGAATTGGAAGGTGCAAAAAATATCTTTATTATAACACAAGACATAACAGTTACGGTTTTTTGACGTTTTGCACACCCAGCATTGTTCATTACGCAGCATCTACGTATAATCTTAAACAGCAATTCTATATTCACCACAGGTGGAATTGAAAGGTGCAAAACTACCGTTTATTATATCCAAAACATAACAAATACGTGTTTTTTGGACTTTTGCCCAAGTCCAATTTGTTGAATACAACCCTTGCAGTTAAATTTGAATCCAGCAATTTTGTTTTGATTTAGAGGGATTTGAAATAGCTGTGATTTGGCCGTCTTTTAAATAAGAGAACTTTCCAAAACAGTCCATACCTTCTCCAAATTTTTTATATTTCTGAACAAGGAGCGAAATGCAGGTGGTAAGCCGAACATAGAGGGGGTAGCACATGGAGGTAAGGTACGAGGGAAAGGTGCTCCTTCCGTGCAGGCGACAACACGCAAGCCAGCGGATCGTCATTGCAGGACCGTCAGGCCTTCATCTCTGGGTCAGGGCCCAGTGAATCTAAGTAAACGACATCGTCGCCAATCTGTCCTTCAGTGGTTTATGCAACCTCATCTAGCAGTCCTTACCGTTGCCCGCCTCGTCCTCGCAGTGCACGGCCTAAAAAAAAAACAAAGTGTCGTCATCGATCAGTCATCAAGCAATCCGTCGAACATGAAGCAGCCCAATGTCAACTCGTGTACCACCCACCCACCACGGTGGATAATCCCCATTGGTCTGAAGACACTCTTGATGACAAAAATGCGGGTTGGGGTCAGAAGGCATGTTAAAAGACAAGAGGATGATTTCGTCTGCTCTGACGCCCATACTGATGGCATCATAGGAGTGAAGGAAGCCGTTCAACTCGCAAAAATCCCGGGCGGTCGGCAACGCCTTGCAGTGCCATTTTTCTTGTAGCCCTCAGCTTCTGGAGTGCAGAAAGTCAGGACAACCAAGGTCACCTGTGTTGAATATGAAGATAATGACGACATTGGCGGATCCATCGTGTCTTTTCCGCAGAATTTGCTTATCGACGCTTCATCAGTGGACGAGGAGGAAGACGATGGGTAGTTCATACAGGGGTCCCGCCACAAAAAAGTGAGAGGGAGGTCGCAGAAGTCCCCTGATAGATTCACTAGCCACGTCAGCCCAAACCCGCTCCTCGCTATAATCGCCGTCAAAAAGGTCCAGGACCTCTCAAGAAGCCTGCGCCTTCTTTGAGCAACCTCTAGTTCACCCAGCGATTCATATGCGCCTTTGCTGTAAACGCATATAGAAGGCAAGAACCTTAAGTGGTTAACCACCACCAACATGTCCTAGTCACATGCAGCGAATGCATGAGTTGAAATGGAGTGTAACACCTTGGTCGCTAAAAAGCCAGACCGACGCCGGGCCTCAAACCACTGTCACACCCTCTGTCTCCGCCTCCTCCTCCTCCGCCACCACCAAGCGTTTTCCTCAGCTGCCATTGTCTCTCAGAGTCATGATCAGGATCCAGCCTCCGCTTCAAGCTCCACCGTCCGCCCCGAGACCACCATAGTCAACCACCAGGGAGACCCATCCTATCCCTTCCCTTCCGCCAGTTTGACGACCTGCACGCCTTACAGTGGGCCCAGGTCTAGCAGCCCAGCCCTTCTGTCTACCAGTGGGAGCAGAAGAAACACTTTAACCCAAACCATCCCAAAGCCAAAAGCCTGAATTGTCGCATTGCCAGCTTTTGCCTTGGAAATGTTGCCTTTTCCGTCAAGTGGAACCACATATAGGGTTCGCCACGTCATGGCCCTCGTCTGTCCCCCATACCAGATGCCGAGCATGCATTTCTTGCCACAAAAGCCTTCTCTGCCCTGCCAGTCCACGTGTCATCTAAATTTTTCAAGCGCGTTGTCTGCATCTGTGGTCCGAAAAGTCCATACTCAACCACCAGACACAGGGACTAGTAAGCACGGCCAGCCGCTATATCTCTGTGACAGCTCACTGGCTGAGCTGGGTGGATGTCTCTGGGGTGACGTGGCTCTCAGCTCGGCGCACGCTCTTCAAACCGCAGGGATGGTGCAGGCTCTTCCCCAAGGTTCCTCTGGTGGCATCACTGCCCAAGAGACACCCAGGCCGTTATGAGAAATTAATCACTTGGGAGACCGTCCATCACACAGTTCAATCAGTGGACAGCTCTAAGCAACGAGACAGAGCGCTGGCTAGTGACAAGAAACTTGTAGACCAGGCTCTTGGTGCTGTGCGATAACGGGCCGAAATCTGCTAGACTCGCCTTAAGATCGGTAGGCTGGATCACATCCCTTGCCTGGCACATGTCATTAACCTAGTTCGTCCACAAATTCAAAAGAGCTACCTGGTCTGGACTGCCTGCTGAAGAAGGCTCGAGGTCATGAGTTCGCATATCCCTCGCCGTTCACACCCTGCTTCCGTCCGCCTGGCTGCCGTTGCATCGACATACTCGGCCTCCCCGTCAACCGTCTCATTGTTGACGGTGCAACACCTTGAATTCCACACTCCACAAGCTCCAGGCGATTGTGGCACCGCAGCGCAATGCATTACGCAGTACGAAGTGACACATGGCCGACAAGCAGCGAACTGTCCTCGGGGCGTTGAACAACGAGAGTGGGGGCAGTGAAAGAGCTCTGCACCATCCCTTGCCAGTTTTGAAGAAAGCCACCAAAAATGGTCAGTGCGGGACAATGCCTTGTCAGCATGAGCATTGTTGTGATCTTAGTTTTCTGGAACAGCGTTGGACACCTGAAACAACAGGTCCCGCACGCCGGAGAGATACGTGACACAAATGCGGACACGGAGCTCTTTCTCTCCTTCAAATCCACAAGCCCTACAGTTTTCACAATATCTTCATATAGGTCCTCAATTAAGGCATGGTTCGGGTCCAGAGCTAGTGCAGGTGGCGCATCAGCTCTCAGGTGCATCATTCCAGGCAAGTCAGGGCTGTTTGTAGCTGGTGCCGGAGTCAGCGGAGGAGGAGGAGGTAGGAGGAGGGAGGAGGAGGAATACCTAACACCGATGTTTACCAAACGTCCCTGCCTTGAAAGAGGTTGGCGCGAATTTGAGGCGGAGGAGGAAGAGGAGAAGATCAGTTTGGCTAGTCCCCCTCGACCCAGAGGCTTGGGAAATCAAGGCTCCTTCTCTCACATGAGTGTTTGATGCTCCATATTCTCCGACATGATCCTCTGCATTTAAGCCATCAAAATGAACAACAGTTACTGGTGGCCACCCTCCCTGGATACCTGGTACACAAACAAAACTCAGCACTTTCCTTCCACCCACCCAAATAGAGAGTAAAAATGCAGAATGGAGACCTTGCGATTGAATTCAACAGAGACATCTGTTGATAGTGTGGCTGGGTCATCTTGGCCCCGCGGGGGGGGCAAGAGGGAGTGTCCATCGGAGTGGCTAAAGGGCATGGTAAGAGTCTGGTAAGAGTGATGTGGTGGAACTTGGTTGAGGTTGGAGAGGTGGATGGATGGGGGATTGTGGGATGGATTGAAGTTGGGGTAAAAGGGCATATCGTTGTTTACCACCTAACAAACGCATGCAATGCAGGGCACTCATCCAACACACAGAAGATCAGCTTAAGACATGGTGCACACTGACTACTGCGTCTCTACACAACCGAAGGTTTTTGCATGTGTTCCCGGACCCAATACGACTTCTGGGTATCCCAAAATGGAACGAATGGCCCCCCCGATCTGGCGCATCACGCCATAGGGTTGTTGTCCTGGCCCAGCAGCCAGCGTCATATCTGAGGACGACTTCATCACCGCTGAGGAGTTCCATTACAGACAAAGCATCCGGCTTTCCCACAGATAAGTGGATCGTTTGACTTCATCAAGATGAATCAGTCATGATCTCTGATATGTTTATTGTGGCCACCAATTGCCAAGGTCACACCGATAGTTTGCCGTCTACTTCCACATTCCCTTTTCAAACAGAAATGGACCTCTTGAAAACTTTTTTAAATGATCATTTCGTACTGCCATTTTTTCACATTGTCAATGGGAGTTTTTGAGGTCATGTTGCTGTGATGATACATCTATAATTATGGTCATTTGAACAGCAAATGTGCTTCTAAGTGGCATTTCTCCCTCACAATTTTTTAATAGTGGCTGAAAGTCATATTTATAATTTTTTGGGGTCATGTAGCTGTGTGACACAGCAAAAACAATGGTCCTTTGGAACAGAAATGTGCCTAAAAGTGGCATTTCTCCCTCACACATTTTTTTAACCAGTGCTGAGAAGTCATTTTTTATAATTTTTTTGGTCATGGCCTGGCTTTGGAAATGGCAGCAATACTACAGGTCTATTAAAAAAAATGTTGTATCTAAAACAGACGTATGTTCTTCAACATTAAACCCAAAGTGGCTCAAGGTCATGCTTTGAATTTTTTGGGGCATTTTAGCTGAGACATGCAGCTAGAACTAGAGGTCCTATTCTAAAAAATGTTGTTTCTAACAGACATTCTGAATCTTCACAATTTGTCCAAAGTGGCTCAAGTGTGTCATGCTTTTGAATTTATGGGGGCATGTATTGCTGTGACATGCAGCTATTTCTACAGGTCCTATTCAAAAAATGTTTTGTTTCAAACAGACATTTGTTCTTCACAATTGTCCCAAGTGGCTCAAGGTCATGCATTGAATTTTTCGGGGGCATTTTGCTGTGAAATGCAGCTATACTAGAGTCTATTCTAACAAATGTGTTTCTAAACAGACATTTTGTTCTTCAACAATTGTCCAAAGAGTGGCTCAAGTGTCATTGCCTTTGGAATTTTTGGGGCATTTTGGCTGTGACATTCAGCAATATCAACAGGTCCTATTCTAACAAAATTTGTTTCTCTAACCAGACATTTGTTCTTCACATTTATCAAGAGTGGCACAAGGGAGATGGTGCTGTCAGAAACAGGAAATAGGTATGGGACACTGTTAATGGATCACATATTGCAAAAGACTTGTTTTTGCAAGATCTTAAAACATACTATCTCAATCCTTATTGAGACAACCCTTAATACAATGAAAAAAAAAGAAAGAAACAAAGATCATGGTGGGATTCCATCCTATTTAAAAATGGTTTTCAGAATAAACACTAAAAAACGGGCATGTTTACCAAAATAGCTGTAAAAAAATTCCTCTGAATTGTACAATGGTAGGATAACAGGGAAAACTTGACCAGATGTAGGTTAATCAGAGGTACTGGAGTATGAGCAACGTACCGAGAACAAAGTACAGAGAACCATTCCTCCAGCACGTTGATAAAAATGAGAAAAAATAATGCCAAGATAAATGGCACCTGGGTGTAACAGGAGCGTTAACCACCAGTATTTCCAAGTGAAGCTCATTGGTCCACACTCATGACGTAGAGACAAGCACTACCCAGGTATTGACTTTTACTGAGGAAGGCTGAGTTCTCACACTTGCCGCTTCCGCACTCTGCTTCAGCACGACATTTTTCGTTGCTGCTTCATCATGGCATTTTAAACGCTGCGTGATTAATAGATGACGGAACGGGCCAGCCTAGGCTCTCACCGCACCCCACTGTAACTCCGGCCCTGGGTCATGGCTGGTGGCCCAGGACAAGGTAAAGTCAATGTCCAGTGAAACTAAAATGGTGGTTTGAAAGTCTCCTTTTACCGGCACTTTTTAAATGTGGGGTCATGAGCAGGTTTGGGGCTCCATGCTGGTGGCCCAGGACAGGGATCTTCAATGTTCCATTTCACAGTAAGATGATGGTTCAAAATCAATACTGACTGTCGGCCACTTGGTTCATTTGTGGGTGATGCAGTTATAAGGGTCAGGCGTGTGAACAAGACAGGGCTAGTGAATGGGTCTGTGTCTTTTTTTCTGTGACTTTTATTTACACTAAGTGTTGTTGCCTAAGATTAGCACGTATCCAGTTTGCACTGTTGTGGATGTTAATTTCAGCTTCTCCAGCCTTGTTTGGGTGTAATAATGAAGGTGTTGTATG
This sequence comes from Phyllomedusa bahiana, assembly GCA_025379985.1. NCBI lineage: Eukaryota > Metazoa > Chordata > Amphibia > Anura > Hylidae > Phyllomedusa > Phyllomedusa bahiana. The sequence goes on from JAODAL010025281.1 coordinate 31,514, forward strand.
CTCTCGCATCCTAGACTTTAATGTCATCGCTCATAAAGCGAACGCTCACTAACGAAAAACCTTATCGATAGCGGGCCGACTATCGACTATCGATCGATCTCGATAGCCTACGCAAACGCTCAACACTACTCAGAATAACAATATTATTCAACATACAATGACTTTCGGGATATTTAATAGTGACGTGTATCAAAATACAACACCCATACACTGATCCCGCTGATTATCAAGAACATTTTACTTTATAAAACAACTTAAGTATTTCAGTGCATGCAGTGAATTGGTGATCTATTGCCGTCTTGAGTTTTGTACAGCTCTTGTATAATGGTCCATTATGAGCAATCCTTTGGCCGCAAGAATAGAGCCCCCATTCTTTTTTTTCATTGTTACATTGAGTAAAAAAGTACAGACCCACAATAACCTCTTGTCCTCAAATTAAGAAATGATTCCCAGCTTCAGCATCTCTTCTGATTTTATCAACGATCTTGCTTTTATCAGAATTAGTTATCTGCTTCATTTTCTCTAATCTTCAATTGCAGATGGGTCTCAGAACCAACTACCAGTTCCATAGAATAATGGGTTACAACATACAATTTTTACTTCTCTGGGTTATTCTTTTAATTACACCTGACGTACCTGCCAAATAATCTGTAGCAGATCACAATAAATCTACATGATTTGTGTGCGGAATTGCCCTGAGATTTACTTTTTCTGTGTAAAAAATCCAAAAACATTTTGCATTTCCGCCCAGCTGGTGAAGAGCACCTTCAAGGTGAATGCAACCTGGGATGAACTTTGCAGACTTTTTGCATGGAAAAATCTACAGATTACATGTACCAGTCATTTTGGATAGGATTTTACAAAATCTATACCCACTTGGCGTCATTTCCCCATGTAGAAACTGCCTCTGCTGTGTGAGTATTGTAAATCTGCAGCATTCCAATTCTATTGCAAATTTTCTGCAGATTTGACCCCACTGAATTGAACGCAGTAAAGTCCTAGGACCAAAATCTGTATAATCAGTTGCAGATTTTTTATAGCCAGATTTACCTGTGGATTTGCGGTGGCAAATTTCTGTAGCAAACTTGGTCCCCTGAGGTGCAATTGTTACCCCTAGAATTAACTAAATGCGCAAGTGTATCTTTGCTGAGCATCTCAACAAACAATAAAAAACTCCTCCGGCAACATCCAAAGATAATATTTAATGGTGTTTTATTCCTCCATCCAATAAGCACGTTTTCAACCCCCTCACAGGGCATTTTTCAAGCGGCAAGCGATGGAGCATCTGTATAAGGGGATGTGGCATGTATTGAATGATACCCACGCATCCTAATCTTCTACCTAATATTTTCTCTTAAGGAAGAAGGACAACCCCCGCCAAAGACAGTAGTTGCACACATCTCAACAGGCTATCAGACCCAAAGGCTTTCTTAAGGAACATGCCATTCTTAACATAGGACGCTGGCCTGAAAGCTTGACTATCGAAAGTAATTTAAAAAGTAATTCAATAGGTAAAAAGGCAACATGTATGATTAATATTTTCACCCGGAACCCTTATTTTTTGCATACATCAGTATCACAGAATGCTCTGAATCAACTGAACCTGTTCTGCTGTGGTTCATAATTTTAGCATATTTCTAGCTAGCCTAATTGACTATACTGGCTCAGGTAAACCACTATTTAAAAAGTTGCACTACTGTTCCAAGCAGTAAAGAGCGCCTAATGCGAACTAAAGCTATAAATGTGTAGAAATCAAATGGTGGTAGTGTGACAAACGCCACCAGCGATGCCCCCCCCGATTTACAGTCCCGATTACAAAGTGCTTGGGCGCTCTGTAAATGCACCTGATATTGGAGTGTGGCCTTCTCACACATTGAGTACACAGGGCTCATCCAATGGTGCATGACATGTCGTCCCAAGTTCTTTTACATTGTATAAATTTTACCACGAAAGGGCTGTTGAGTACTAAAGATGGTGCAGAGTAACAAATGAGGGTTATATACCTCAAACTTTTACATAAAAAGACACAGGTATATTAACTAAATGGCACTATAGATAGAGCCATAATGGTCGTCCCGACATACACTGATGACTAGCAAGGAGCAACAACGTAACACCAGGTGTAAAAGTGGACCAAGAGTATAGACTAATTCCGAAATTATGGTTGAATGTAAGATCACATAGCATACTGAAAAATCTGACATGATTATTCCCATGGTCAAAATTCCTAGATGTGATACATTCAACCGGCAGATTTCTGCGAGGATTTTATGTTAGAAGAGGCGGATATGCTCTAATTAGATAGCATGTTAGCCCTTTGTAATATGGGGCGACTTTGCATCAAATGAATGGAATTTGATTGTCCACTAGGATTTCTACCCATGGCATTCAAAATTAAAATTCCACCTGTTTCATAATAACCTTAGACTATTTTAAAAAGAGTAACAAAAATACGTGAGCTTTTTGGTAATAAAAGATTCACATAGGAGATGATAGGATGAAGGACAGTCTAAGTAGTTATTTGACGAGGAGAAAGAGCATCGTAAAGATGTAAGCCTGTATATCTAATACTCGCTTAATTTTCATACCTTTGACAAAAAAAAAAAAATTACTGGTGCTATTAGGGAGCAAAGAGACCCCTTAAACTTTTTCACAGCAAATCAAAAGTTAAGCACCACAACAATTTGTAATAATTTTGCAAAACTAATTTCCAACCCCTTCAACAAGTAAAAAAATGTGGAAATATGGTTTCTCAAACCTCATTTATTTTTCAATTTTAAAAATTGTGTACAAAAATATTGTTAATTAGAGAACATAAACACAACATACAAAACAGCCCTTATGGATTCTTATGCCTAACAGAACCAGACAGCATAAGAAGGATAGGGTCCTAATTACAAAACTCCACTCAATGTCTTGGAACATCCCTGTTCTATGTGGCCTTATCCCAGGCCTGTTTGATGGCATTCCCAGGAGAACTCCTGAGCATTATCTGGGCCATCTTAGTCCCCCCACAAGCTACCATTGTTCTGGTTTGTTATACCTTTTTTTTTATAAAGTAGGTGAGACGAACTGTAAAGTTTTATTCTCAGACTGGGTCGCACAGGGAAACCCTCCTTATCAGACACCTGGAGGGACTTCTTTTCAGGAAGAAAGGCAGAGAAATAGTGAGAGAAAGCAAGGAGACAGAGTGCAAGAGTCATGTGCATGTATGCAGTTTTTTGGACATAGCTGAGTATGGTGCCAGTGGAGGAAAATTCACACATCATATGACAGTTCATCTCTCGCAACTTCATATCTAGACAGATCTACACAGATGGCCCCTCAGCCACCCAGGAAAGCTCAATTTACACGTTAATTCAGCACAGCCAGACCCCAAAGTAAATGCTCCACACCAAAGGCAAGTTACACCGCAGCGAGTGTAGCTACCTCAAAACACAAAAGCCTAATTCTTCCATTAATTAGCCCCAAGACATGATGCCTGCCTTCCAGACCCAAGCTTCAAAGACTTGAATGAAACCGCCCCATGCCCCAGCGTCTTCGACCTTGTCAGTAAAGCATTTATAGAGAGAATCGAGGAACCGGGGTATAACCCTTGATTTCACATGTTTAAAATTGTGAATATCTTTCGCACTAGGGTCTCCCGCTGCTACTCCCGGTTTCTAGGGTGCCTGGGGACTGGAAAATCGGAACCTTTGACGTTTAGGGAACACCTAGTATAGGAATGTCGACATGAGGCGTAGTGTAAGGTCCAGCCGGTTCTGATGATCGCCACCGCTCGGGTTCTGCACGCAATGCCCTACCGTGTTAAAGGATCCATTTTTGGTTTTACAGTCAGAAACTTGCATGGCCAGATGGGAGGAGTTCATTTAGGCCATCCCAGGGTTGTGGGGAGTGGTAAGTTGGTGGCCACATGGGCTGTGTCCCATTACAATATAAGCAGGATCCCGGTGGGCAAAAACTCCTTGAGCATGGAGGAGGTTACCTAAGAGCATTTCCAAGAGCATCCACAGCCACAGAATCCAGGCCGCATAAGCACCCCCATTGGCTGCAAAACCAAAAAGGTTAACTGGACCACATTATACTGCCTTAGTCTGTGAACCCATATTTATATTTGTACCTCTGACTCTTAATCAGTGTATATTATTATCCTTTTGTATATATTTTGTCTAGTGGTGCCCCTCTCAAGGCTAAAAAATTTCAATCCATAAACTTTTAAATCTGAGTCAGTCTGACTTGGAGATCATCGCCTCGCACTGCCTAGTACTCCCCCCTCGGAGATCTATATTATATAGCTACCTCAAGGCTGGTTACCTGGGCCTTGGTTATAAGTTGGTAACTGGACGCGTTCTTATAACTAAACTAGAAACTGGTGGCAGCCGATCATTTCGTGATGAGGAGTGTGTTTCTCGTCATGCTCCAGGTTCCCCCGGTGCCCTGTGGGCATTGGTTAACATTGAACGAGATCTGGCCTGTGACCTTGGTGTACCCCTAGGAGCAGCGGCAACGCACATATACACGCCCCCAATCAGGCCGTCGACCTCGAATGGCCAGCAGGGCTGTTTTCTGCTCCCTTACAGGCCCAAGAATCAATTACTGATGGGCTCCAGGCACCCCAGTCCAACACTGGCAAAGAGTAGTAATGTAAATGGAGTCATCACTATTTTGATCTATTTAATTTATCGACAAAGTTGAAAGTCGGTGCAATGTTTTTATATGGTGATCGAAATTTGTCAGATCAAGCGATACATAAGGTTAAAATCTGGTGGCATCATCTATTCAGATCTGGCGCTCATTTCGTGCGCTTATGTTCCTGAAATTTTGGCGCCCAGCAACATTAAGATTACAGAATAGAGCATGGTGAATGTGTGTGCCGACGTCATGACTGGGATGTGTGAGTAGTTGCGATGGCTGGAAAAATCACATGACCTCAGTGATAACATAGAACAGCGTTTCCTGTTCACCTTAGTGTCACTCCACTTCACACAGTAGGAATAGGACGTGCGCTCTGCCTGTGGCCAAACAGGTCTTCACGCAAATTAGTCGTATTTCCTGCACAGAGAAAACCTCCTACTATTAGGCTTGATCCTTCCATTTTATTTAGAATTAGAGATTTGAAGATTTATGTAGTTAGTAGAGAATTTTAAAAGCAGCATCTACCGCATGTACAGACACTGGGGGGGGGGGGGGCCCACGGGCAACACAGACAAGAGCTCTATCTATAAAGAACAACGTCTGGATAAAGTTCACCAAGACTTAGTGGTAGACAATGCACTGCAATACCGATTTATTATATTAACAGTTTGCTATTGAAATATTCCTGGATATTGGGCAATCCTTAAGCTATATATTGGATTACACACATTTCGAGTAACTGCAGGTCTCTTTTACGGTGCAAGAACACCAGCTTTTATTATCAGTAAACATTTTCAGATAGGGTTCAATTTCAATTATTACCAATTCCCACCTGTGTTGATATATCCACCTTTGCAGTTGGAAATTAACAATCCAGCAATCTCTTGTAGTCACACAGGATGTTTGTTGCCAAACAAACTGTGTATCATAATTACGAAAACATAAACAGAAACGAGTTTTATTTACTGTTATGCGCACTCCAGCTTTGTTCATTGTGACGCAGCTCCACGTAAATCATAAAACAGCAATGGTCTATAATCACCACAGGTGAATTGAAAGGTGCAAATAATACCGTTATTTATACGAGAAACAAAACAGATACGGTATTTTTTGACTTTTGCGCACCCAGCTTAGTTCATCATTGACGCAGCCTCCACGATAAATTTAAACAGCAATTTCTAGTATGTCCCATGCGACAGGTGAATTGAAAGGTGCAAAAAAAACGCGAGTAAATTAAAATGAAACATAACAGAATACGTTTTTAGTTGACTTTTGCGCACACTCAGCTTTGAACACTGACGCCTTCGCAATCACGTAAATCTAAAACAGCAATTTCTATATCACCACATGTGAATTAAAGGTGCAAAAAATAACCGTTAATAACGAAAACATAACAAGATTGTGTTTTTTGAACTTTTGCCGCACCTTGCTTTGGTCATTGACGCAGCATCCATCCCACACGAAAATCTTAAAACAGCAAGTTCTAAAGTCCACCACAGTTGAATTTAAAGCTTTCAAAAAATACCCCGTGTAATATACGAAAACATAACAGATACGTGTTTTTTGACTTTGGGCACCCCGCTTAGGTTCCATTGACGCAGCAACCACGAAAATCTTAAATCATCAATTCTAATATTCACCACAAGTTAATTGAAAGGTGCAAAAAATATCCGATGTAATATACAAAAACATACCAGATAAGAGTTTTTTTTTTGACTTTTGGCGCACTCTAGCTTTTGTTCAATGGAACGCAGCATCGCACGTAAATCTAAAAATCAGCAATTCTATAGTCACCCCAGGTGAAATTTGACAATGCATGCAAGAAAATACCGGTAATATAACGAAAACATAACAGATACTGATTTTTTGACTTTTGCGCACCCACTTTGTTCATTGACGTCAGCATCCTTCAAAATCTTAAGAACAGCAATATTCTAATAGTCACCACAGGTTCATTGAAATGGGTTGCAAAGAAATACGTGTAATTCTACGAAAACATAAACATGATACAGACATAACAGTCTCCTTTTCCCGGCACTTTTAATCTGTGGGGTGGTCAGACAGGTTTTAACTGGTCATATTGCGGTCCCAGGCCAGGTATAGTCCCCCCCAAAAAAATGTCCATGAAACTAAAATGTGTGGTTTAAAGACTCCTTTTCCGGCACTTTTTTAAATGTGTGGGTTTATGCAGGTTTGGGGCTCATGCTCTGGTGGCCCAGGACATGGTATAGTCTAAGTGTCCACGTGAAACAAACATGGTGGTTGAAAAGCTCCTGTTTTCCGGCACTTTTAAAAATGTCGGGGTCATGCAGGTTTTGGGGGCTATCTGTGGCCAAACAGGTATGTCAATGTCCAGTGAAACTAAAATGGGGGGTTGAAAACCATTTTTCTGGCACTTTTAAATTGGGGGTCAGCAGGTTTGGGGCCATGCTGCGTTCCAGGACAGGTAATTCAATGTCAATTAAAGTAAGATGAGGGTTTAAATCATACTGCCTTCTGCACTTTTTAAATTTGGGGTAGCGGGTTTTAAGGGGTCTTTGGGGGTGGACAAGACAATAGTAATGGTTTTTTTTTTTTTCTGGGGTTTTTATAACCTAATGTGTTGCCTAAATTACAGTTCCATTTGACTGTTTTTATGTTAAATTTCCCCTTCTCCCCCTGTTTGGGGGGTAAGAAGAAGGGTTTTGCCTCCCCCTAGACTTTTAAAGGTCACGCTCCCTAATCGACCCGCTCCATCGAAAAACCTTTCGATGGTGGCGACTATCGACTAGCCCAATGTCGATAGCCAACGTAATCGCTCAACACTAGTCATCACCTAACTGATTATCTAATGTAAAAACTTAAATTACAACATCTACTTCTTCCTTGTGTGCTTCTTCTTTATTGAGTTCACTACTGAAAAGATAAACCTTCATCTGGGATTAAGAGCACAAGTTTTAAAAGTTGTGGGGAAAACATGGGAAAAGGGAAAAAAAATTAAACAATTTTCCGGGTTCTGTATTAAAGCGTTAAAGTGTGAAAAAAAGCATCTTTTTTTGAAGAATTGTGACTGTTTCGGGTGGCCCCCGTGCCCCTTAAAAAAACCCCCAAGGTACAATAGCAATTTTAAGGGTTAATGGTTATTATTTGTTAGTGAATGGAACACATGCAGTAAACAAGCCCTTGATGAGACTCAGGTTTTTATACAATATATACAGAACAGGGTCCACGTTGTTTTCAACATTCTTAAAGCCTCAGAAAACAGCAAGTACACAAAGGAACATGACCAAGACCATAAATACCTTGTGACCAAAGACCATAAACGTCTAGGCATATGGTAAATCCACTGAGGAGCAAATGTGACTGGTCAATGGCCAATACTACAATAATCAGGAACAGGATTGGGACAAGGTATTATGGTGCCCTAGGCAAATAAGGCATATAGCGCTCCCCAATTGGAAGTTCAGACCACTCCATATTTCCTTGCACCACCTTCCTGCCTGGGATGAAGGGGTGCCCTAGGTGGTCACCTACCTTCGCTTACCCATTGTCCCAGCCCTAATCAGGAAAACAAAAAAAAATAAGGGTAGGTTTAAAAGAGATGCTTTAAACATTTGTAATTTTTAATCCTATTTTAATGTATTTTTTCTTCTAATCAAAATAACAAAAAAAGCTATAATTATAATGATACTCTGCCATGTGAACTGATAGAAAATGAAATGAAATGAGAGTCAATTGAAATGAAAAGCTTGCAGATAAAAAATCAAAGCATTATATAGAATTAACTATAGACAAAATGGCGGATCCCGGCGCACATGGAATCAAGGACGCCAGAGGTTTTGGCGAAGGAAAGCTGTTTATTGTCTAAAAAAGCAAAGGGTTTATCCTTCGCTGATTAAAACAAACTTAAAAGCCTAACGCGTTTCGCACCTTCTTTCACAGGCGCTTCATCAGAGGCAGTATGAAATCTAAAAAATGTCTCAGTTTTTATGCAATCGATTCAAGGAACAATGGAGTTCGATTGGCAGGAAGAACTGTCAATCAAGTTACATCAAACATAGTCGAAACACGATTAGACGGGACAGGCTGCTGATTTGCAAGGTATTTGAATCTGACATTATTCATGTATCAACAACCCGTACATACATTTAAGATCCAAGGCAGAGTTTCCTAATTCAAAATATCAAATATCTTGTATTAATATATTTTTATAAAAAAAACATATTTTTGGCATACATCCATGTATATTTGACATGTATTTAAAAGAAAAAATAATTACTAAAATTTCTTAATATTGTCAACTTTGATCTATATAGGATTTACCTTCAATAAAGTGTTTAGGTGCTTAATAAAGTGTCTGTTACTGTTGATTTGCAGGATATTTAAATATAACATTGTGCATGTGTGAACATTATGTGCGTACATTTGAAGCTCAGAACAAATTTTCAAGTTCAAACATGTTGTGATAATATATTTCTTACAAAACGTATTTTAGGCATACATTATGAGTTGGTGTATATTTAGCATATGTAAAAAAAAAAAAAAGGACTGGTGTCAGCTTTAATCTATGTGTGATTTACCTTAAATGAAGTGCTAGAGTGCTTAATAGAGTGTCTGTTTCTTTGTGTTTCATAGACTTTCTATATATCAATGATGTTTTATCACAATATATTATTGATAGAAATCCTGATTCTTCTAATGAATTTCTTTGTATGGTTTATTCTAATGCCTGTTCAAATATTTCTCGTTTAACCATATTAGGTAAGAGTACACAGGAGCGTATTTCGCACGAATTTCCCTTCCGTGCTTATAAAAAATACGAAAGAAAGAGTTGTTTTATACTTGGATTTCCCTTTTTAAAGGGAACTATTCAAATGTGATAAAGGAAAAGGGACGTATTACGCCCGTAATTTCCCCTATTGAGAGAGTCTGTTCGGCATACCCCTCGTTGTGATGCCCTCTTAGTATGTATAATTAAAAAATAAAACAATAAAAATTAACGTATATGTTCAGTTGCCTCATTTCAACCCCGAGGATTCAACATGTGCAATCTATATATCCAGAACATTTCTCGCTTTTTTCAGGGTTTGAAATCTGTTAGGCTGACCCTCTGATATAAAATCCACCGGTGTGATTTTTAAAACTGAAAAGTCTTGATTATGTATTTCTTTGCAGTGGCGTGCTACACTCTGTTGCACGTCCCCCTTTTTACACAGGCTCGATGGCCATTAAGTCTAATGTGTAGGGGACAGATAGTCCTTTCCTACATATTGCAACTGACACGTGCATTCCAGGACATAGATAACAAATGAGGTTTTACATGTAATGTGGGATTTAATTGGAAAAATAGCATTGGAATATGTGGACCTAATTGTATTCGTTTTAAAAAATGATGTCGCCACATAAACATTTTGATGCTTTACAGGGAATACTTCCTGTTACATTAGAAGATGTATTGATCATCTTTTGATGAGCCTTGACTCTACTAGGAGCTATCAAGTTTTTTAAGTTAGGTGCTCTCCTGTAAATTAACCCCGGTACTTTTGGTGTAATAGGACCAAGGAATGGATCCTTCTTAATAAGGTACCAATATTTTTTCAGAATGCCTTTTATTTGATTGTTTGAGGTGTTGTACTGGGTAATTAAGGAAAATTTTATTTTTGGATTAAATTCTGTTTCTATCGTTTTCTTTTTACTGCTTAGACATTCTTCTTGAGTTAGTTTAGATGATTTCTTAATTGCGTCCTCGAGTAATTTATTCGGATAACGTTTTTCCTGAAATCTTCTTTTCAAGAATTCAGATTGGTTTTGAAACGTAGTTGTATCTGAGCAGTTTTTCCTTAGTCTTTTAAATTGCCCGTAGGGGATGTTTGTCAACCACGGGCGATGGTGCGCACTATTAAAATTGATATAGGAGTTGCTGTCTACAGCTTTAAAATGTGTGGCTGTAGATAGTTTGCCTTCTTTCAGAGAGATATTCAGGTCCAGAAATTCTATAGATTCCCTGCTATCTTTAGTGGTAAAAGTAATACCCCATGTGTTATTGTTTAGAAAAAGAATAAATTGAGAAATACTCATAAGGACCCGACCAGATAAAGAGTAGGTCGTCTATAAACCTCTTATATAGCGTTATGTACTGCATATATTGGGGTTGGGCATATATATATATATATAATCTTCAAAGACCCCCATGAACAGGTTGGCATATTGGGGGGCTATTAACAGTAACAGACACTTTATTAAGCACCAAAACACTTTATTGAAGGTAGATCCTATATAGATCAAAGTTGACAATATTAAGAAATTTTAGTAATTATTTTTTCTTTTAAATACATGTCAAATATACATGGATGTATGCCAAAAATACGTTTTTTTTATAAAAATATATTAATACAAGATATTTGATATTTTGAATTAGGAAACTCTGCCTTGGATCTTAAATGTATGTACGGGTTGTTGATACATGAATAATGTCAGATTTAAATACCTTGCAAATCAGCAGCCTGTCCCTTTTAATCGTGTTTCCACTATGTTTGATGTAACTTGATTGACAGTTCTTCCTGCCAATCGAACTCCATTGTTCCTTGAATTGATTGCATAAAAACTGAGACATTTTTTAGATATCATACTGCCTCTGATGAAGCGCCTGTGAAAGAAGGTGCGAAACGCGTTAGGCTTTTAAGTTTGTTTTAATCAAGCGAAGGATAAACCCTTTGCTTTTTTAGACAATAAACAGCTTTCCTTCGCCAAAACCTCTGGCGTCCTTGATTCCACGTGCGCCGGGATCCGCCATTTTGTCTATAGTTGTATCCGTTTCAGAGGAACTCCGCCACTGAAGGAACCGCGGCTGCCGTGTTAAAGGGCTACGGTGCAAAAAAGCCCTGTAGGTGCCTATGAGCGTTGTGCCTCTATAATATATGCACAACCCTACTCGGTGAGTGAATTTTCTACTCCCACCCCTTATATTGTTTTAACATATTTCACGATTGTGCGCCCCCTTTTTCTCCTTTTTTCTTTTCTACATATAGAATTAACTTTTATATGATAGCCAGGATTTAAAACTGATTTAACAAAATATTTTTAGCTAGGGTTTCATGGTGACTTTTGGTTATTGGATAGTTTCTTGTCCAATTAGGGATGATTGTAACTGGCTTGTGACCGCAATGTTTACCAGTGGTGGAAAAAATTTTAATATGGTAAAAATCTGGGTGTACATCACAAATTGCCAACAACTTTTTCCATCAAAGGGATACATTAAGGTCGTGCGATAGTCATAGTAAGGTTTTTCCCACCATAAGAATTTATGGTATGTTGACTAAATCTTTTATCAATGACTTGTGTTACATTTTTTGGCTTGGTGTTAAGTCAGAAGATTAAGAATGAATTCAATCACAGCTGATTTGTTGTAAAAAATGTTTGCGCCATGTAGAATGGTGCAGTAGTCTTAAATATAAATTGTATTTGAAGGTTCACATGGCAGAAAATGTATGTATACTTATAGAAGACCAGCAGAAAACAAAAGTAGAATAAGAAACACAAATACACAAAGGGCATTATGTATGAAAACTGTCCAGCAGTAAGCTGAGCTCTGATTGGTTGCTATGGACAACAAAGACAGTCTTACTGCTAGACAGTTTTCATACATAAGGCCCATAGTATCAACATACATGCCAACTCTCCCGCTTTTGGCGGGGGTTCCCGCTAATAGGGGTCACCCCCCGCCAACCCGGCAGACTTGGAGAACCTCCCGCTGCCAACAGGCAGCGGGGGTTCTTTAAATGACCGTGGCGCCGGAGTAGCGTCGGACACTACTTTGGTGCCGCTGGGCCGTTCCTACAGGCGGGTGAAGCGGCCGCCGCGGCCGCTCACCCGCCGGGCGAGTCTCATTGTGCAGGGAGGAGGCAGGAGGGATCATTCCCCTCCTCTCTTCTCCCCCTGTATGCACAGCGCCAGGTGTGCACTGTACATAAACCTCAGTGTCACAGCGGGTGTGATGCGTGGCTGCACTCACATCCCCTGCGACGCTGAGAGTACTCAGTCGGCAGCCTCCGTACCTGACCGCGCTGCAGGGAGCCTTGTGAGGTAAGTAGATTTTATTATTTTATTTTCATTAGCTATGGGGGGCACTGTCTGGCTAATGGGGGCATCTACCTGACTACAAGGGGCACTGTCTGGCTAATGGGGGCACTGTCTGGCTATTGGGGGCATCTACCTGACTACAAGGGGCAATACCTGACTACAAGGGGCACTGTCTGGCTAATGGGGGCACTTTCTGGCTAATGGGGGCATCTATCTGACTACAAGTGGCAATACCTGGCTACAAGGGGCACTGTCTGGCTAATGAGGGCATGGTCTGGCTAATGGGGGACTTCTACCTGACTACAAGGGGCAATACCTGTCTACAAGGGGCACTGTCTGGCTAATTGGGGCACTGTCTGGCTAATGGGGGCATCTACCTGACTACAAGGGGCAATACCTGGCTACAAGGGGCACTGTGTGGCTAATGGGGGCACAGTCTGGCTAATGGGGGCATCTACCTGACTACAAGGGACATCTACCTGGCTACAAGAGGCAATACCTGGCTAATGGGGGCAATACCTGGCTAATGGAGGCAATACCTGGCTACAAGGAGACACTACCTGGCTACAAGAGGCAATACCTGGCTACAAGTGGGCAATACCTGGCTAATGGTGGCAATAGCTGGCTAATGGAGGCAATACGGCAATACCTGGCTACAAGGGGGCAATACCTGGCTACAAGTGGGCACTACCTGGCCTTAGTGGCCAGTACCTGACTAATTGGGGCACTGCCTAGCTACATGGGGGCACTGCCTGGCTACAAGAGTGCATCTACCTGGCTGTAAGGGGCATCTACCTGGCTGTAAGGGGCATCTACCTGACTATAGGGGCTACTACCTGGCTATAATGGGCACTACCTGGATAAAGGGGGCTATTATCTGGCTAGTGGGGGCAACAACCTGGTTTTCTTCCAGAGCCGTTATGCAGTTAGGTGGAGTGGGTGTGGCTTTTTCAAAGGGGTGTGACTCACCAAAAAGATGGGCGTGACCATGCAAATATTTCGACGTGGCGTGGGCAGCGCGCCGCCACTTCATGTCTCCTTCTTTTCCACTTTTAAAAGTTGGCAAGTATGAGTATCAAGCTGAAGTAAGGCTAAAAAATTTGTATGCGTTTACAAATGTATAAAAAAAAAGATCCAAATAAATGCATACATACATAGTAGGCTCTTAATAAGGTAAGGAAAATGTGGTGATAATGTGTATTTGCACACAAAGGAAAAACAAAGTGCATGGTGGCTCAGTGATTAGCACTGCAGCAATGAAGTCTTATGTTCAAAGCTATTTTACATTGTATTACTGTACCTTTTTGGTTTTCTATATATGTAAGAATTTACATGGATTTTGGAGCAGATAGCACCTAATCCATGCTGAAATCCACATAAATTTCTCTTGAGTTTGGACAAGCCTGTGAAGTGTGTTGTTGACAGCAAACAAGGATTAATGCATTTCATTCAGCCACTTGTCCATACAAAACACCTCCAATTTCTTCTATGGATGCATCTCTCTCCTGGAAAATAATCTTAAAAGATAAGCTGCTAGTTTGCAAGACAAAAGATGGCTGGAGCATATATGTGGTGGCTGAAAGACCAGTTGACAGCTATAACCTCAGATTTTCCCAATAAACATGCATAAGTTCAGCAGCTGCCAGATACTAGTGTCATGTCTTATGAGGAAATCTTAAACTGGTTGGAATAGAAACTGTTGGATTCTTAATAGAAGATGTAGAGAAACTATCATGAAATTACTATTAACATGGGGGTGGGTGGGCATGTATGAAAACTGTCTAGGTCTAAGACTTTCTTTGTTGCCCATAGCAACGAATCAGAGCTCCCAGAGTTTATTCAGAGCACTATATAAAATGAAAGGGTTTAACGGGTTTCTATGGGCAACAAGGAATGTCTTCCACCTACACAGTTTTCATACATGAGGCCTAGCTTTTTATTAGATTTTGTCAAAATAAGCAAGATCTAGTAAAAGCAAATCCTATGCTTGTGCCCAGCTAATGAAGAAATAACATGAAATAAATCTAGGCTTTCTGGGCAGCTGTTTAAATTAACCCCTAAAACAATTCTAATTTAGGCTCAGTAATTGATGTTGCAATTTTTGCAAAAAATAATTCCAGACGAACTTCACTTTGACCTGAATCTGAAGCACAACATCTGTAGAGCATTTGAATTTTCTCCTCGTGTTTGCATAGATTTCCTTCTGCGCCCCAAAATCTCGAGGGTTTAATTGTTTCCTAAAAATTGGTTCTGGAATGTTTCGATGGGGTAGGAATTATTGTGGGCTTCATTGGGGGCAAACCGAATACGGCAATCTCTACACGTGAAAGGGAAAAATATTTGACCGATTCTAAGCATCAATTGATACATTTATCGATTCCACATTTTGCCTGAAAGTGAAATCACACCAACAGAAAAAGCAGCGTAAAATAGATTTCAGCAGCTCCTGTCAAAGCAATGAAAATATAGAGCATTTTGAGTATATCTGAAATAAAAATGAAGATAAGTATTAAAACCGGGTTTAATTTATACAGATTATTTGTTTTTTTTTCTTTTTTTCTTCGTTCAATCCTTTTTCATCAATTTAAAAAATGTAAATTAATAAACATGACTTAATGATTTTCTGAGGCAAATGCCTAAGACTCAATTTTATCCAGAAAAAAAAAAAAAATCACTCCCTAGAAAATTTTTAAGAGGGTTCGAGTTTTAAAACAGAAAAAACAATCTTGAACAGAGCGATAGGAAATTTGAGGGAAAGACATGTATGAAACCTAGGTGCATCGAAGTTAAAATTTTCTCATCATTTTGTGCAAATGCGCCTGAATGTTAAAAGTTTTTTTTTTATTGTTCATAAAGGCGTCTAAATTCATCGCACCTCGCCTATGTTTTGGTGCATTACGGAACTTAGGCACATTAGTAATGCCCAAACAGTTTAAAGGCAACAGGCGGGAAAAAAAGTCATTAGAAAAGGGGTTGAGCGATTACTTTGGCCCCACGCCGTCGATGGCATAGTCAAACCATCATCGACAAGATATTCGATGGCGGATAGATTTATCGTGACTTAAAGTCTATGGGGAGAGCAAAAACACCTCACTTACACCCAAAAAGGGCTGGAGAAGTGGAATTAAACTCCACAACGTCAAAAGGTACCTACTCTTAGCAACACACTTAGGTTATAAAACCACAGAAAAAAAATCACGACCATTTTACTATCCCTGTCCCCCACCACACATGACCTTAAACCTGCATGACCCCCAAATTAAAAAGTGCCAAAGGGAGTAGATTAACCACATTTTACTTGAACTGGACTTGAATTCCCCGTCCTGGCCAGCAGACCCCCAAAACCCGCATGACCCCCCGATTAAAAAATGCCGGAAAAAGGAGTCTTTTAACCCCCATTTTAGTTCACTGGGCTGACTTCCCCGTCCGGGGCCCCAAACATGACCCAAACCTGCATGACCCCAATTAAAAAGTGCCAAAAAGGAGTCTTCAACCACCCTTTTAGTTTTACTGAAATTGACCATACCCGCCTTCCCCCAAACATGACCCCCCAAAACCCGCATCCCAATTAAAAAATGCCAGAAAAAAAGGGGTCTTTCAACCACCTATTTTTAGTTTCACTGGAAATTGACTATACCTGCCTGGGCCACAGCATGAGCCCCAAACCCTGCATGGACCCAGATTTAAAAAGAAGGCCGGAAAAAGGAGGTCTTTCAACTTCCATTTTAGTTGAAACTGGAAATTGACTATAACCTGTTCGTACCACAGTATGACCATTAAACCTGTCTGACCACAGATTAAAATGCAAGAGAAAAGTATCTTTCGAACCACCATTTTATGATGAAACTGACACAAACTATACTGTCACCTGACCGCAGTTGATCTTAAACCTGTCTGACCCACTAATTAAAAAGTGCGGGAAAAGGAGTCCCTTTGAAAACCACACCATTTAGTTGAACTGGGCATTGACTATACCTGTCCTGGGCCACAGCATGATCCCCAAACTTCATGACCCCACATTAACAAAAGCTAGGAAATAAGGAGTCTTTTCACCCCCCATTTTAGTTTCACTGGACATATTACTGTCCCTCGCCCTGGGTAAGCTCTTGCCCCACCGTATGATGCGGACCAATTGGAGCTTCACTTGGAAATAGCTTGTGTTAACGCTCCTGTTTCCACCCAGGAGCCCTTTTTCTTATGCCATTCTTTTTTCTCATTTTTACTCAACGTGCTGGAGGAAATTGTCTCTGATCTTTTTCTCTGTCCGTGCTTCCATACTCCATGTCCTCTGAATAACCTACATCTGTCTAAAAGTTTTCCTTGTACCTTCCTTATACAATTCAGAGGAAATTTTTTACCCAGCTAATTTGTACATGCAAGTATTTTAGTAGTTTAATTCTGTAAAACTACATTTTTAAAAAAGGTATGGAATCCCACCATGTCTTTGTTTCACTTTTTTAATTGTATTAAATGGGTTGTCTCAATACATTGATTTGATAGCTATGATAAAAGATCTTGCAAAAACAAGTCATTTTGCAATAGTGTCCATTAACAGTGTCCAACCCTATTCCTGTTTCTGACAGCACCATCACCCTTAAGCCACTCTTGGAACAATTGTGAAGAACAAATGTCTTGTTAGAAACAATAGTATTTTTATAATAGGAACTGTAAGAATAGCTGCATTCACAAGCCAAAATGCCCCACAAAAAATTCAAAGCATGACCCTTGAGCCACTTGACAATTGTTGAAGAACAAATTTCTAGTAAGAAACAACATATTTTTATAAAAGGACCAGTAGTATTGCTGCATTTCAAGATCCAGACCCAAAAATTATAAAAAGACTTCTCGAGCCACCTGTTAAAAATTGTGAGGGAGAAATGCCACTTTAAAAGCCACATTATGTTCCAAAGGAACCAATAATTATTGCTAGTATCTCACAGCAACATTACCCCAAAAAATTATAAATATTGACTCCTCATAGTCCACTAATAAAAATTGTGATGGAGAAATCCACTTAAAAGCCACATTTCTGTTCAAAGGACCATAATTAAAGCTTTTCCTCACAGAACATACCTCAAAACCATGAAATGCAAAAACTTCTAAAGATAAATGATAAATGGAAACACGGTGTTGTCATGAAACCTTGCTGCTATTACAGTCTACCTCACAGCAAAACCAGCAAAATCAACTGTTTGGGAAAAGAGAATAAAAATTGCAGTAAGAATGATCATTTAAAAAAAAAAAAAAGGTTTTCAATAGGAACATTTCTGTTTGTAGAGGAATGTTAAGTAGAACCGCAACTCCTCCAGCTGGTGGCTGAAGGTCCGCTCAGATATGACCTGGCTGTTGGGGCAATGACAACACCTCTTCAGCGTGGCGAGCTAGCTCGGGCCATTCGCCATTTGGATACCCAGAAAGTCTATTGGTCCGGAACAACACTACAAAAACATTCCGGTGTTGAGACGCAGATAGTCCGTGCACCATTGATCTTAAGCTGGTCTCTGTGTGTTGTATGTGTGTCCTTGCTTGCATGCGTTGGTGGGTGGTAAAAAAAAAAATTGCCAGAAGTAATCCAATAGGCCTCTGCCACCATGTCCTGCTACTCGCTGCTGCCGCAACGGTCTACAGGCACTCCTACTCGCTGTCACGTCACTGATTTTGTTCCACCTTGACATTTGGGGAACGTGAAGCAAGACCGCAACAGATGTCCCAGTTTGAACCAATCAGCAAGGTCTCCATTTCTTCATTTTACTCTCTATTTGGGTGGGTGGAAGTAAAGTGCTTGAGTTTTGTTTGTACCACGGATCCCATGAGGTTGGCCACCCAGTAACTGTTGTTTCATTATTATTGGCCTTAATGCTAGGATCAAGTTGGAGAAATGGACATCCAAGCACTCATGTGAGAGAATGACCTAGATTTCCCAAGCTCTGGGTCGAGGGCACTAGCAAACTGATCTTCCACATCTCCTCCACCGGCCTCAAATTCGCGCCAACCACTTCCATGACAAGGGAAGTCAGTAACGTCTGTGTCTAGGAATACCTCCTCATCCTACCGGCACAGCTCAACACAGCCTCCGACTTGCCTGAGATTATGCACCCAGATAGCTGATGCGCCACCTTTGCACTAGCTCTGGACCCCGAACCACTTGCTTAATGAAGACCGAGTGAAATTGTGAAACTGTCGGGCCTTGTGGATTTGATGGAAGAAAAGGCTCCTATGTCCCGTCCCTCTCTCCAGTCGCTAGAGGGAGACTTGTTTGTTTCAGCGTGTCCAAACGATCGATCCAGAAGCAAATCACCACAATGCTCATGCTGACGAAGGGCATTGTCCTCACTGACCATTTTGGTGTCTTCTTCAAAGACTGCAAGGATATGGTGCAGAGCTCTTCACCTGCATCCACGTCTCGTGGCTTCAGAACACTCCGAGGTCCGCACTCTGCTTGTCAGCCATGTGTCACTTTGTACTGCGTAATGGCATTGCGCTGCTGCCACACATCGCCTGCCGCTATGTGATGGATGGGATAAAAAAAAATCCCAGCTAGTTGCCACGTCAACATGAGAACGGTGACGTGAGGCCGAGTTTGACGCTGCAACCAGCCAGGCGGGACAAAGCAGGGTGCGAACGGCGGAAGTGCGAACTTAGACTTCGACGTCCCTCAGCAGGCAGTCTCCAGACCCGGGTAGCTCTTTAGAAAATTCTGGACGACAAGGTTCATGACAAGTGCCGGCAAGGATGTGCTCCATCCTACCGATCTTAAGGACGGCCACAATTTCGCCCTTATCACACACCACTTGCATGGCACAAGGTTCTTGGTCACCCACCAGCTCTTTGTCTCGTTGCGGAGAGCCGTCCACCAGCCCTCCTGACCTGTGTGTGAGACGGTCTCCAATACAGAATAAATTCAATATTGTGCCTGGTTTCTCTGGGCACGTGAAGCCACCCAGAGGACCTTGGGGAAAAGAACCCTGCACCATCCTGCGGTTTTGGAAGATCGTGTGCGCCGAGCCTGAGAGCCACGTCACCCCCCAGAGACATCCACCCACTCAACCCAGTGAGCTGTCACAGAGATATAAAGCTGCCTTGGCCCCGTGCTTACGTAAGTCCATGTGACGGTGGTCAGATTGGACTTTTCCGGCCATAGATGCAGACAACGCCTTGAAATTTTAATGACACGTGGCTGGCCAGCTAAGGGGACGGCTTTTCTGGCAATGAAATGCCTGCTCGGCATCTGTTTTATAGGGCAGGCAAGGGGCCATGATGTGGCCTGAACCATCTGTGTCCACCAGACGGAAGGCAACATTTCCAAGGCCAAAAGCCAGGCAATCCGTCATCAGGCTTTTGGGCTTTGGGATGGTTTGGGTTAAAGTTTTCTTCTGCTCCCAAACCTGGAAGACAGAGGCCTGGCTGCTTAGACTGGCCACTGTTAACGCGTGCAGGTCATCAAACTGCGGAAGGAGAAGGGTTAGGATGGTCTCTGTGGTGGGCCTGGTGGTACTCTGGCGACGGTGGAAGGCTGAAGCCGGAGGCTGATTCCCCCTTATCATTACTCTGAGAGACATGGCAGCTGAGGAAACGCTTGATGGTGGCGGAGGAAGAGGAGGAGGCGGAGACAGAGGTGTGACGGTTGGGTTGGAGGCCCGGCGTCATTCTGGCCCTTTTTTGGCCAAGTGTTGCCTCCATTTTAACTCCATGCTATTCGCTGCATGTTGACTAGACATGTTGGTGGTGGTTTAACCACCTAGGTTCTTGCCTCACTTATGCGTTTACGGCAAAGGCGCAATTATGAAATCGCTGGTTGAATCATAGCTTGCTCAAAGAAGGCCCAGGCTTTGAGAGGCCCGGAACCTATTTGACGGCGATAAGCGAGGAGCGGGGGTTTGTGCTGAACGTGGCTGGCGGAATCATAACAGCGGATTTCTGCGACTAAATTGCGCCTTCCCTTTTTGAGGCGGAACCCGTACTACACACCCCCCATCGTCTTCCTCCTCGTCCATTGAAGAAGCCCTCGCCATGCAAATTCTGCGGAAAAGACCACGTTGGATCCGCAATGTCTCAACATCATCATCACACAGGACTTTCGTCGTCCTGACATTTCGCATCCAGGACTGCGGGCTACAAGCAAGAGGGACTGCAGAGGCGTGGCCGACGCCCGGGATTTTTGCCGATTGATTGGCTCCTTCTCTCCTCTGATGCATCATTAACTGGGCGTCAGAGCAGAGAAAATCATCCTTTTTGGCCTCTTGATCTTTTTAACATGGCCTTCTGAGCCCAACCATATTTTTTGTTATCAAAGAGGTCTTCAGAAAATGGATTATTCACAGTGGTGGGTCCACGAGTTGACATTTGGGCTGGCTTCATGTTGGAAATCGGATGCTGATGATGCTTGGATGACGACATTTGTGGCCGTGACTGGGAGGACAGGAAGGTAAGACCATCCTGGATGCATGTTGCTATAACCACTGAAGGACAGATTGGCGACGCTGTTTCGATACTGAGATTCCAGGGCCCCCTGACCCCAGCGATGACATGTCTGAAGCCTGCAACTGACGATCCCTGGCAATGCGTTTAGTTTGCCAGCACTGGAAGAGCACCTTACTCTTCGTACCTCTTCCTCCATGTCCCTACCCTCCCCTCTTTTCACTCGCTGACCACTGAAGTTTCGCTCCATGTTCAGAAATATAAAAATTGAGAAGGTAATGGAAGAAGTTTTTGGAACATCCTCTTATTAAAAGACGGACAAAAATCAACAGCTATTTCACAAATCCCACAATCAAAACAAAATTGCTGGAATTCAAATTTAACAGCAAGTAGTATCGTATCAACAAAGATTGACTGAACCAAAGTGAAAAAAAACACCTGT
Source organism: Phyllomedusa bahiana (assembly GCA_025379985.1). Lineage (NCBI taxonomy): Eukaryota > Metazoa > Chordata > Amphibia > Anura > Hylidae > Phyllomedusa > Phyllomedusa bahiana. The sequence continues at coordinate 53,067 of JAODAL010025281.1, forward strand.
CTGAAATGTATACTGATATTAAAGGTATTTTTGGCACCTCTCAATACACCCTGTGGTGACATACAAATTGCAGTATTTCAAATTTAACGAAAAGTAAGATCTATCAACAAAGCTGGCCTGCGCCACATTGAAAAAATACGTAACTGTAATGTATTCGGAAATAATACAAAGGTATTTTTGGCACCTAACAATTCTCCTAATGTTGACGTACAAAATTGCTGTAATTCAAATTTAACTGCAAAGTAGATCCTGTCAAAAAAAGCTGCCTGCGCCAAAGTGAAAAAACACATACTAGAAAAGTATTCGATAATAAAAGGTATTTTTTGGGCACCTTTTCCAATCACCGTGGTGACTACGAAAATTGCTGTATTCACATTTAAAGTGCAAGGGTGCCTCAATGAACAAAGCTTGTAGTGCGCCAAAGTGAAAGAAACATTTATCTGTAACTGTATTCGGATATTAAAAGGTATTTTTGCACCTATCAATTCACCTATGGTGACTACAAAATGAGCTGTATTTAAATTAAACTGCAAAGTAGATCTATCAACAAAGCTGGCCCTGTGCGCCAAATGAAAAAAACCCTGTATTCTTTAAAATTATTCGAAATAAAAGGTATTTTTTGGCACCTATCATCACCTGTGGTAACTACACAAATTGCTGTATTCAAATTTAACTGCAAGGTGGCATTATCAAACAAATCTGGACTGGGCAATATAGCAAAAAACACGTATCTGTAATGTATTCCGGATAATAAGGTATTATTTTGGCACCTTATCAATTTCCCCGTGTGGTGGCTACAAAAATTTGCTGTAATTCAATTTTATCTGCAAAGAGAATCAACAAAGCTGGCCTGCGCCAAAGTAAAAAACACGTATCTGAAATTATTCGGATAATAAAAGGTATTTTGTGGCACCTTTTCCAATTCACCTGTGTGTGACTACAAAATTGCTGATATCACATTTAAAGTGCAGTGCCTCAATGAACAAAGCAGTAGTGCGCCAAAGTGAAAAAACATGTATCGAAATGTAATTGTCGTATAATAAAAGGTATTTTTTGGCACCTTTCAATTCACCTGTGGTGACTACAAAATTGCTGTATTCACATTTAAGTGCAAGGTGCCTCCAATGGAACAAAGCTTTAGTTCGCAAAAAAGTGGAAAAAACACGTATCTGTAATGTATACGTATAATAAGAAGTTATTTTTGGCACCTTTCAATTCACCTGTGTTTAATACAAAATTGCTTTATTCCACCATTTAAGTGCAAGGTGTCCTCAATGAACAAAGCAGTAGTGAGGAGGTGCGGCAATGAAGTGAAAAAACATGTAATCTGTAATGTATTCGTATATAAAAGGTATTTTTTTGGCACCAATCAACCTGTGGCTGACTACAAAATTGCCTGGAATTCTAATTAACTCAGGTGGGCTATATCAACAAAGCTGGAATGGGCAAAATGAAAAAGAACAACCAATCTGAAATGTAATACGATAATAAAAGTAGAGTTTTGCACCTAACAAAGCGACCTGCAGTTACTAGAAAATATGTATAATCCTAATATATCCAGGAAATATTTCAATAAAAACTGTTAATAATAAAGCTAATGCAGTTCAATGTCTACACTAATCTGTTGTGAACTTTATCCAGTTATTCTTTATAGACTTGTCTGTGTTTGCAATGGTTCTCCGCGGGGTTCCTTCGCCCCCAGCTGCACCCCCCGTGCGCACCCCCCCCCCCCCCCCGTGACTTTACACGTAGATGCTCCTTTAAATTCCTACCTAAAACTACATAAAATCTTCCAATCTCTGATCTAACTAAGTAGTAAGGATCACAGCTAAAACATAGAGCTTTCTCAGTGAAGAAATAAATAATTTCGCTGAGCTGTTTGGACACAGGCAGAGCGCACGTCCGACTGCATGACAACGCTGAGAGACACTGATCATGAACAGGAAGGGCTGTTTCTATTTTGAAAACGAGGTTCATGTGATTTTGTCCCAGCCCAACGCAGCAAACACATCCAGTCATTGAGTCTGCCACACATCTCACCCTGCCTATTTCTTTAAGCAGATTAGCTGGCCGCCAAAAGTACAGGAAGCGCCGAAAAGGCGCGATATAATAGATTATGCACAGATTTTAACCTATATTATCCGTCGTGATCTAAAAAATCTGATCAACGTATATACCCGTGCTGATTTCACTTTGTCCTGATAATAATCCGCTCAACACTAGTCGACTAGTCAGGTTAATAAAAACTATGGTACTGATCGTGAGCTGGTTGGAGACACAGTCCCAGCCAGACCTGTGGTGGGCTGGATCTTGCTGTATGTAGAATAAAGGGTGAGAGCAGCAAAAAATAAATTTCAAACAGCTCAGCGAAAATATTCTATTTGTTCACAGAGACAGCTCTACTTTTAGCTGTGATCCTTAGAACTCAGTTAGATCAGAGATTTGCAGATTTTAGGTAGTTAGCAGAGAAATTTTAAGAGCATCTTACCGCTGTAAAGTCCACGGGGAGGAGCGGGGGGGGGGGTGTCCGCGGGCGAAACACAAGACAAGCTCTTTAAAGAATACTGGATATTGTATAGCAGACACTGCATTGCAATAGCTTTATTATTAACAGTTGTCATGGCGGCCGCGGGCCCTCGTCCCCTCGCCGGCTCGCTTACCTGGCCCCGCTCCGGTGAACACGGCGCTCTCTGTCTGTCCCGCCGCGTGCGCATACGCGCCGCCCCCCTAGCGCGCGACCGCTGTTTAGTTTAAAAGGCCAGTGGGTCCCCGGTAATTGCTTTTGTTGCCAGATTGTTGGTGTGCTTGAGTGAGTTTGGAGTGTCCTAAGAGTCCGCTATTGCTTATCCGGTACCAGTCCGTTCCTCAATAACGTTTTCCTGACCGTGCCTGTTTGCCGCCTGCCCTGACCGTCTGTCCGTCTCTGACCACGAACCTCTGCCCCCCTGCCCTGACCTTCTGCCTGTCCCGACTACGCCTTTGGATTACGATTTTGTACCACGCTGTAACCCGGCCGCCACCGCAAGCAAGTCACGTCAGGGGTAAGGGACCTGGTAGCCTCACCCCCGCCACGCAGCCCATCCAGCTTTGTGGCGGCTCTGGTGAAAACGGGGGCTACTTAGATTCCGTTCCCTGGCGTGGCTTAACTACCACCGCTTGCGGTGGTCCAGCGGATCCACCGTACCGTCACAACAGTTTACTGTTGAAATATTACTTGGATATTGGGGAGTCTGAACTTATATTAGGATACAGATCTTTTCTAATAACTGCAGGTCTATTTTTTAGGTGCAAAACTCCACTTTGACTATCAGTATACATTTCAGATAGGTGTTTCTTTTTCAATTTTGCCCAATTCAGCTTTGTTGATAGAGATACCTTGCAGTTAATTCGAATCCAGCAATTTTGTAGTCACCACAGGTTGATAGATGCAAAAATAAACCCTTTTTTTTCCTTTTACATTTCAGATACGTGGTTTTTGCACTTTTGCCCAGTCCAGCTTTGTTGAAAGAGGTACCTTGCAGTTAAATTTGAATCCAGCAATTGTGTAGTCACCACAGGTTGATAGGTGCCAAAAAAAACCTTTTATTATCCGTATACATTTCAGATACGGTGTTTTTTTTCACTTTTGCCATCCAGATTTGTTGATAGAGCCACCCTTTCGGTTAAATTTGAATCCAGCAATTGTGTTAGTCCCCCACAGGTGAATTGATAGGTTGCCAAAAATAAACCCTTTTTTTATCCGTATACATTTCAGATACGTGTTTTTTGCACTTTTGCCCAGTCCAGATTTGTTGATAGAGCCACCTTTCCGTTAAAATTTAATACAGCAATTGTGTAATCACCACAGGTGAATTGATAGGTGCCAAAATACCTTTTATTATCCGTATACATTTCAGATACGTGTTTTTTGCACTTTTGCCCCGTCCAGATTTGTTGATAGAGCCAACTTGCAGTTAAATTTCAATACAGCAATTGTGAAGTCACCACAGGTTGGTAGGTGCCATAAATAAACCTTTTATTATCCGTGTACATTTCAGATACGTGTTTTTTGCACTTTTGTCCAGTCCAGGTTTGTTTTATAGAGCCCCCTTGCAGTTAATTTGAATTCAGCAATTGTGTAGACACCACTGGAGAATTGATATGTGGCAATCAGTCCTTTTGTTATCCCTATACATTTCAGATACGTGTTTTTTGCACTTTTGCCCCAGTCCAGATTTGTTTTATAGAGCCACCTTGCAGTTAAATTTCAATACAGCAATTGTGTAGTCACCACAGGTTGATAGGTGCCAAAAATACCTTTTTATTATCCATATACATTTCAGATATGTGTTTTTTTCACTTTTGCCCAGTCCAGATTTGTTGATAGAGCCAACCTTGCAGTTAAATTTGAATCCAGCAATTGTGTAGTCACCACAGGTGAATTGATAGGTGCCAGAAATACCTTTTATTATCCGTATACATTTAAAGATACGTTTTTTTGCAATTTTGACAGTCCAGATTTGATGATAGAGCCACCTTGCAGTTAAATTTAAAACCAGCAATTTGTGTAGTCACCACACGTGCATTGATAGGTGCAAAAATTCCTTTTATTATCCGTATACATTTCAGATACGTGTTTTTTGCATTTTGCCCAGTCCAGATTTGTTGATAGAGCCACCTTGCAGTTAAATTTGAATCCAGCAATTGTGTAGTCACCACAGGTGAATTGATAGGTGCCAAAAATACCTTTTATTATCCGTATACATTTCAGATACGTGTTTTTTGCACTTTTGCCCAGTCCAGATTTGTTGATAGAGCCACCTTGCAGTTACATTTCAATACAGCAATTTTGTTTTGATTTGAGGGATTTGAGAATAGCTGTGATTTGCCGTCTTTTAATAAGAGACGTTCCAAAACTCTTCCATACCCTCTCAACTTTTATCTTTCTGAACATGGAGCGAAACAGGTGGTAAGCGAGCAAAGAGGGGGGTAGGACATGGAGTTAGAGGTACGAGAGAAGGTGCTCCTTCCAGTGCTGGCGAAAACACACAAGCCCGCCGATTGTCGGTTTTCAGGACCGCCAGGCATGTCATCGCTGGGTCAGGGCCCTGTGAATCTCAGTAACGAACAGGGTCGCCAATCTGTTCTTCAGTGGTTAATGCAACCTGCATCCAGCAGTCTTACCTCCTTGTCCTCCCAGTCACGGCCAAAAGTCGTCATCAGCATCATCAGCATCCGTCCAACATGAAGCGGAAGGCAGCCCAAATGTCAACTAGTGTACCCCCCACTGTGGATAATCCATTTTCTGAAGGCAATGGTTGGGGTCAGAAGGCATGTTTAAAGATCAAGAGGCCAAAGAGGATGATTTTCTTGCTCTGACGCCCAGTTACTGATTGCCATCAGAGGAGGAGAAAGGAAGCCGGTCAATAGGCAAAAATCCCGGGCGGTCGGCAACGCCTTGCAGTCCCTCTTGGTTGTTAGCCCGCAGCTCCTGGGTGCAGAATGTCAGGAGAATGAAGTCACCTGTGTTGATGATGAAAGATTATGATACGACATTGCGGAAACCATCGTGGTCTTTTCCGCAGAATTTGCTTGCGAGCGCTTAACACTGGACGAAGGAGGAAGATGATGGGGGAGTGTCAATACGGGTCCCGCCTCAAAAAGGGAGAGGGCGTCACAGAATTCGCTTATATGATTCCGCCCCCCACGGTCAGCGGAAACCCCGCTCCTCGCTTTTCGCCGTCAAAAAAGGGCCGGGACTCTCAAACCTGGGCCTTCTTTTAGCAAGCCTCTGATTCACCCAGCGTTCATATGCCGCCTTTTTCCCTAAACGCATAAGTAGAGGCAAGAATCTTAGGTGTTTAACCACCATCAAC
>JAODAL010025282.1:0-7500 GCA_025379985.1 Phyllomedusa bahiana
ATTTCTCCTCTCAGTTTCTACTGCACATGTCTGAAAAATTGGAACATGGCAACTAACGACCCAGTTTTAGCGTGCTGATGCGCATGTCCGTTGCCATTACTAGCCGCACAAAGAACGGGAACGTTAAGCACTTTTGCAATTAGTTTGTATTACCTAAATCATTTAGTATATCAGCTTTTAGCTAATCTGTGTGTCTAGAGCTAATTCTGCAGCCTGGGGTCAGGCCCCTTTGCTGTAATTTACTGCCTGCATTTAGTTTCACCTCTGGTCGGTACATGCCCCCTGTGCTGTGATTGGCTGCCTGTTCTCTCTGTGCTAGGTGCTGGCTGTCTGTATTCTCATCATCTTCAAAACTGCTCACTGTAATAGCTCTATGTGAAGGATCTGGGCAATTACTGTCTGTTTCACTTCTAGATTCACTCACCCCTCCCCCCCATATAACCCATCCTTAAACACTCTGCTCCCCCACCCATATAACACACCCTTATACACTCTGCTCCCTTTGCCCATTTAACACATCCTTATATACTCTGCTCCCACCACCCATATAACACACCCTTATAAACCCTGCTCCCACCACCCATATAACCCACCCTTATATGCTCTGCCTGAGAAAAGAGGGGGAGCAGAGTACATTTCTCACATTAGTTTCATCATTTCAGGCTGTGTTTATAACTGTTTACACCAATACAGGTGTTCTGATTACAAGGATTGCTTGTGGAGCCTAGGAGTGAGGTGACTATTACAGCTCTTCAGACATGATAACTGACTATGCAGGAGGTCTAGAGAGCTGTGACATTCACTCCCACTCACTGCTTACACAGAATGAAGAGGACTGGGGAGGGAGCAAGAACAGGGAGGGGCGAGATGAGGTCACCACTACTCTAAGACAGATAAACAGCTCAAATGCCTGCAGAAGCCTGTAGTAAGAAAATCCCTTCAAGTAGATCACTTCTGCTGATTATAGTCCTTAGCTTGACCTGGTGTGCTTTGTATTCTATTTTGTATTACCTGGATTTCTGACCTTTTGCTTGTCTTTTGACCTCCATTTCTGCCTGTCATTCGTTACTGTTTTGCTCTTCCTGGTTTTGACCTTTTTCTGACCGAATATCCTTCTATTGTGTTTTGTCCATCTTGTCTGTTCTGTGATTGCATGTACTCAGGATAGGAACCGCTGCCTAGTTGTCACCGACTTCTAAGGGTCGGCTCGGCAAATAGGCAGGGACAGATTTGGGGGGTGTAGCAATAGGGCTCACAGTCTATCTGTTCCTATCTGCATATCTGCTCCTGGAGTTCTTCACAGATTGTAACAAGCCGTCCTGCAGCACTTGTGTCCCCTCTTCCTTGTCAAGTTAAGGGTTAAAGCATGAAAATCTTTTCCTGTCCGAATACCAAGATACAATTTCAAGGACTCTCGCCTGTGCTTCAGGACCTTGAAATTATAATGAAACTTAGCTGTGTATCTTATGGACTTTTGAAATTGCAACAGGACTCAGCCGCGTATCTTATTTTTAACCTTGCAATGTAAGCTGTAAAAAGTTTGTGCTCCGGCTGACTGTGCATGTCAGTCACCGCTTATAACCAAGTCTATATAAACTCACTGCTGTAGTAATAACGGGTTCTTTTGATCAAGCGCTCACCCTGTCTCGTGTGGATACTGACCTATTGTTTCTATATCTGATAGAGGTGGTAGCAGGCCCAGGCATCCGGGGTCTGGAGCCATAACAATTGGGTTTCACTCAGCAACTAGAGAATCTCCAAAAGGAAGGACTTATCAGCTGGCGCCCCGAACAGGGCCCCACACCTGGATATCACCCATAATCCTTGGATCTCGAAGCAACGCAGGGAATCTGACCAAGGGAATGCACGGACAAAACCTGGCCAGGTAAGAGCATTTATTTATTAAGCTCTTATTTACTCCATGTCTTCCCCAAGTCTATGTCCCATTGGTCCGAGTCCGGGATATAAGAGAGGTATACCTATGTAGTGGGTCCTCTTGCAGGACAAAGAACCTTGACCTACTTGCTGAGTGAAAGTATGACTGGTATGAAAGCATAAGGCTGTCATTTGTTTGTTAAATTAGGGAAGGGAATTGCCGAAATAAGACGTGTCTGCGCTCTGAAAGGAGGGGCGTGATCTTATGCTTAACCCCGGTAATGTGACAAACTAAGTGGCAAGTCTGTGTCGGGAATAAGAAAATAAGGGACAGGATTAAGGACTGAAGGTCTTTAGGCTTGAATGTATGAGCCTGACTATCGATGAATAGTCTTGGACACGATTCGAAAGGTGGGCAAGATAAACGGGAATAAGGATACGGAAAAAGTATCTTAGGACTGTGTGGGTTCCGGAGTGTGGTATGACATTGTGACTGGAACAGGTATCATCCTAGTAGCATTATATATTGCTTGGAGGATATACTTACATGTGCAGTTCAGATCGGACCAAGTATTCTCGATCCTAGCTTCACCAGATGATAGGACACCAATTAGGTACCGGAGGCCCTCAGAGGTTAAATCGCCTCCTCCTATGTTATCATGGCAAGGAGGCAGTCAAAGAGTTGAGCCGAATCCTAAATTCATTCGGAGTCACCAGACAGAGTCAGTTAGACCTAAAGACATGGCAAAGAGTGTTAGAAACCAGAAAGGGTGTGATAAAAGATAGAGGATGGGAGCACCAAGTTGAATGTCTGCTCCAACTATCTGAAACTGCTGTGAACCAGAGTTGGGTGTATGACAGTTCAGTCAATGGATAGTGGACCATGTATAAACCATCCGACAATATGATAGTCAGTGCCCCTGAAATTAAAGAAGATCAGGCACCACCCCCATACCCAAATTCCGCCTCCAGCAGCGTAAAAACCCGGGTGTGGACCTGCACTCGTTGCGGTCAACAGAACCAAGACTGGAGGGATACATGTTTAGCATGCGGGGCACCTCGACCAGCACAACAAGCAGAGCCACTCAGGCCAGTAGTAGAGAGACGAGCATTAATAACAGACCCTGTTGACCCTAATAATCCGAATGCCCAAAGGCAGACTGGAGCGAGGGCGTATGAGATTTACCAACCATGGGCAGCTGCCGAACAGATGGTATACTTGCAAAGTGCGCCCAACCCAGGTACTCACCCTCTGAGTTTCAGCCGCTACATGACTCAGTTACAGGGTACCTACAGAACAGCATGGGTAGACATAGCAGGACTGTGTAGACTTAAGATGACTCCAGAGACACATTCAAGATTAGAACAGGAACTCCAGCCTCATACCCCAGCAGACATAAGAACCGAGGCATCAGGAGGAAGGTTTTGTCAGAGGTTGGCAATATTCTGCCAGGGAGAACAGACAACCAAGGGAACTACAGCACCAGGGCAGCAGAGACAGGATGAGACTGTGAATGAATTTTGGTTTAGAATCCAGGAGGGTATGAGGGATGAGGGACATGACATTGCCACTGGACGAGTAAGGAGAGTAATAATAAGGACGTTTCTAGATGAAATGAATCCCCGAGTGGCAGATAAACTTAAATTATGTTGTCCCGATTGGAGATCCACGGAAGATGCAACTGCTCTCTTAGAAAAAGCAAGGGTAGTGGAGATAGAAGGAAAAGAAAAGAGGAAAGATAGCACAAATTCAAGTTGATGTGAAGGTTGCACAAGTGCAGTTCGAGTGGAACACAGGAGGTAGACTAAGACGAGGGGCCCCAACCTGTTTCTATTGCGGAAAACAAGAGCCACATGAAACGTAACTGTAGAAAGAAAAAGAGAGATGATGAGAGAGAAAAGGAGAGGCAGGAGAGTCCTGAACAGGACTGACTAGCAGCACTGAAGGGGACAGGCAGTGGTCCAGGCCCAGCACTCTATGTCCCTATAACCATCCAGGGTGCCACTCATGTACCTCTGGTGGACACTGGAGCCTCTAGGTCTTCAACAAAAAGTTTATACCTGAGAGTTTAGTATCTACAGATTCTGTTGTTGTATCCGGGTATAGTGGATTAATAGAATTACCACTCACTGTACCCCTAAAAGTAAAAATTGGCCCCCATACATTTTTATCACGGTTTTTGATTTCAGATGGGGCAGACAGAACTTTGTTGGGTGCAGATATTTTGACCACAGTACAAGCTAGTGTCAAATACCATCCAGATGGCACCATAACTTTAAAAACTCCTTCAGATCCAATTAATGAGGAAGCTCTATGTTGTATTGTGTCATTTGAGCAAGAAATCCCGGAAGTGGCAGTTGTATGGACTAGTGAGGAAAAATCTTATTTACAGAGCGTCCCAACTGTCCTATGGGCAAGATCCAAAACAGACATAGGATGTCTACCTGTGCCACCTGTTAAAGTTACAGTAAAACCAGGGTGTCAGTTACCTCAACTTAGGCAGTATCCTTTGAATGCACAGCAAGAAGCAGCTTCATGCAGCCTATGTATGAATGCACAAAGCAGACACCATTCTGCCTGACCACAGAAGCAAAAGAGTGCACACTTCTGATGCCCCCACACATTACATTCCAAAAGGCTACTTCTCTGAATCTTGGATTCAGAAGGGGGGAGGAAGGGGAACTCAGTGAGAAAATCTTTGATCATGACTGTACAAAACTCATTGAAACAGAATGTGCCCCACTCCCGAACGTACATACTGCTCCATTGCAGAATCCTGACTTTGAATTTTTTGTGGATGGAAGTCGCTGAACCTATCTCTCTAGATAGACTCAAAGAAGCCCAGGCAAATGCCAGGGAAGAAGACAAGCAAGGTTGGAAAAAGGGGGGAGCAAAGCTAGGAGAGGACAGATTATGGAAGTTAGGAGAAAAATGTTGTTTACCAAGGGCATGGTATCCTACTTTCCTAAATCTCCTTCACCTCCCCACACACCAGAATTCCAATGCTATGGCCACTACTTTAAATGGAAATTGGGTGGCCCCCGGTTTCAGACAGGCTGGAGTCCTACACTGCAGGAACTGTCACATCTGTCGGGTAAATAATCCTGGACAGGTAGTCAAAACTCCATAAGAAACACTCCACAGAGGAAACACAACTTAACACCATATGAAATTTTGTTTGGGAGCGCCCCAAGACTAGGTGGTTACTTTCCCCAATCTTGCCAATTGGAGTGTGATAGTTTTACTAGTTATGTTATTAAATTACAGAACCAACTAACTGAAGTGCATGGAAAAGTGTTTTCTTCTTTGCCAGATCCTGACGCCGAAAATGGAGCTCACACACTGAAGCCAGGTGATCAGTGTTACCTTAAAAACACTCCCCGGAAAGCGTTGGAACTCCGTTCGAGGACCATACCATTCCTTGTTGACGACTGCTACCTCTGTCAAGCTAGAAGGAAACCAACATGGGTCCAATGCAAAGCCATTGCAAGCGGCCTGATGTGCCTCTGGACTTTGACACTGATCCGGATAAGTATTGCTTTAATGGGAATACATGAACCTCAGGAAAATAAACTCACCACACATCACATGGTTCTAGTAAAAGAAATAAACCAAACAGAGTGCTGGATATGCACACATGCCCCAGTCACGGCCTTATCTATGCCATTTTTGGCAATCCCTGTGCCACGGGAGGAGATGAGGGATTTGACTAATTGCTCAGATCAATTAGCCAATAATGACACCAAATAATCTAGGCACTGGAACACCAGCATACCGATTCCCATAGTAGGATGGATATCATTGCCCTGGTGGCAGGGTAATCTCACCACTAGTGTGGAGCGATTATTATCGACAAAGTTGAAATTGGCACAGTTTTTATGGTGATCGGATTTTTTAGATCATGCGATCAATTACTTAAAAATCTGTGCATCACATCTAATAAGATCGGTCCATTTTTCGGCGCGCTTCCCTGTAATTTTGGCGCCAGCAAATCAATTAACAGATAGAGACAGGATGAGATGTGTGTGGGCGACGTCATGACTGGGATGTGTATGGTGCGATAGGATGCAAAAATCACATGACCTTGTTTTACCTAGACACGGTTATTCCTGTTCAGCCTCAGTGTCTCTACACGCCAGAGTCAGAAGACATGCGCTCTGCTTGTGTCCCAAACAGCTCACGAAAATTTTTTTTTTAAAATTTTTTTTTTTTTTTTTTAATTTTTTTTTTTTGTTTTTTTTTTAATAAATTTTATAATAAAATTTTTTTTTATTTTTATTATATTTCTTACAGAGAAAACCTCCCGTATTAGCTAAGATCCTTGCTATATATTAGATTAATATTAGAATGATTTTATATGTTTAGGTAGAGATTTTAAACCCTTTACCGCGACATTTGCCGTACACATACCAGGCAATGTCGTTAGGAGGTTCCCGCAAATTGTCGTAAGATACGTCAAGGCGATCTTGCGCGCTCACAGGGAAGCATCAAGATCGCGCATGGAACCAGCTGTATATTACCCCGCTGGATCAATCCTCATCCCCCACCGCAGTAGTGAAGCTCCGGCCGATCGGTGATTAGACCCCCCGATACCGTGAAAAATATTCGTGGTCACGAACTCGCGGATAGGCGGCGACAGGAGTGAGCTCCTTGCGCCCGAGATCCGCGATATATGGCGCTGGAGCGCCGCTACTGAGTCCTCCTACCAGGCAGCCTTGGATGCTAAATGACATGCATCGCGGGGTTGTCTGTGGACGCACGATGCCCACAATAGCATGTGGCCCATCGGACTGACAGTTTCCATGGAACCAGCATACAGCAATAGCCTGTATGCTGATCCCCTATTGCATGAACGATCTGACATACGTTCATACGAGATTCCCCTCTGAGGAAAAGTGTAAAAAAGTGTGAAAAGTAAAAATAAAGTGTAAAAAAGGTAAACACAAACAAAAAATAAAATAAAAACACTGAACATCGTCCCATCTCCCTTTACAAACCAAATCGCCCGCAAAAAAAGATCAAAAATAAATAAATACCCACATTCTGTGTAATCGCCGCTGCATAACGACCACCTATAAATTTTTGGGGGTTGTGGTTAGGGTGTGTTCTGTCATGTTATTTAACCCATACGTGAACGGCCATAAAAAAAAAATCCAAAAGAACAGTCACAGAATGCGATTATTGTTTATCCTCAGCACATAAAATGGATGTAAAAAATCATCAAAATGCTCATATCAACATCAAAGTGATGCCAATTAAAACTCAGTTCTCCCGCAAAAATCAAAAGTCCTTACACACTCTGTATACGAACAATTAAAAAACGTTCGCTATTAAATGATAGCGAGATGCATAATATATTGTTTTACACAATATAAAAACACTTTTTTAAAACAAAATTTGTGCTTCAATAAAATAACCTACATAAATTGGGTATCACGTAATCGACTCAACCCCACAGAGTATAACTGAACTGTCACGGATACTGCACGGTGAACGCTAATTAAAAATAAAAATAAGAATCACGCTATGGAATTGCCGTATTTCGTATCACCCTTCCATCCAAAAAAACGGATTAAAAGCGATCATAAAGTTTTTCCCCTCAAAATGGTTAACAAAGAAATATT
>JAODAL010025282.1:12500-58921 GCA_025379985.1 Phyllomedusa bahiana
CTGTCCAACTGAACAGCCCAAATGTCAACTCGTGTACTCACCACTTGGATAATCCAATGTCTGAAGACCTCTTGATGACAAAATGCGGTTGGGGTCAGAAGAGCATGTTAAAAGAACAGAGGATATTTAGTCTGCTCGACGCCCAGTTACGGATGCCCATCTAGAGGAGAAGAAGCCGCCCAGCGGCAAAAAATCCCGGCGTCGCAACGCCTTGCAAGCCCTATTGCTTTAGCCGCAGCTATCTGGGATCAGAATGTCAGGACACCAAGTCCACCTGTGTTGATGATGATGAGATGATTATACGACATTGCGGATCCATCGTGTCTTTTTCCGCAGAATTTGATTGCGAACGCTTCATAATGACGAGGAAGGAAGACGATGGGTAGTGTCATTACTGGGTCCCGCCACAAAAAGGGTAGAGGGCGTCGCAGAAGTTCCGCTGATATGATTCCCCAGCCACGGTCAGCCCGCAAAAAATCCCGCTCCTCGCTTATCGCCGAAAAAAAGGCCCAGGACCTCTCCATCCTGGGCCTTCTCCTGAGCAAGCCCTGATTCACCCAGCGATGTCATATTTCCGCCTTTGCCGTAAACGCATAAGGTAGAGCAAGAACGTTAATGGTTAACCACCACCAAAAATGTCTGAGTCACATTCAGCGAATCATAAGTTGAAATGGAGGAACACTTGCCAAAAAAAGCCAGACCGACGCCGGCCTCCAACCACTGTCACACCCTCTGTCTCCGCCTCCTCCTCCACCACACCAAGCGTTCCTCAGCTCCCTGTCCTCTCAGAGTCATGATCAGGGATAGCCTCCGCTTCAGCAACCACCGTCGCCCAAGAAACCAACACACCACCAGAAGACCCATCCTACACCCTTCGCCTTCCACCATTTGACGACCTGCACGCGTACTTCGGCCATCTAGCAGCCACCTTCTGTCTCCCCCAAGGTTTGGACAGAAGAAACACTTTTAACCCCAACACCATCCCTAAAGGCCAAAAGCTGAATGTCGCATTGCCAGGCTTTGGCCTTGGGAAATGTTCCTTTCCGTCTGGTGGACACAGAGATTGGTTCCGCCCCGTCAGGCCCTTACCTACCCCCAATACAGATGCCCCACCGGGGGGGGGTAGGGTGGGGGGGGGGTGGCCCGAGCAGTCATTCTTTGCCAGAAAAGCCGTCCCTGCCCTGCCCAGCCACGTGTCATCTAAAATTTCAAGCGCATGTTCTTGCACAGGTGCCGATAAAAGTCCATCTGTCCACCGACACATGTACAGTAAGCAACGGCCAGCCCATATCTCTGTGACAGCCCACGGTTAGCTGGTGGATGTCTCTGAGGGTGCCGTGGCTCTCAGGCTCGCGCACGCGCTTCAAAACCCCAGGGAATGTGGCAGGGCTCTTCCTCCAGGTCCTTCTGTGGCATCACTTGCCCAGAGAAACCAAGCCGTTTTGAAATTAATCCTGTCTTGGAGACCGTCCCCACACAAGTCAGGAGCTGTGGACGTCTCTCCGCACGAGAACCGAGCGCTGCTGGGTGACAAGGAACCTGGTGCCAGGCTAGTGGTATGCGATAACGGCGAAGAACTGCTGGCCGCCCATAAGATCCGTAGGCTGGAGGCACATCCATTGCCTGCACATGTCATAAACCTGGTCCGTCCAGAAAATTTCAAAAAGAGCACCCTTGTCGGAAACACGCTGCGGAAGAAGGCTCGAGTCTGAGTCGCACTTCCCGCCCGTTCTCACCGCTTCGTCCCGCCTGGCTGAGCGTTGCAGCGTCAACTCGGCCCCCTCAACCGTCTCATTGTTTTGACGTGGCAACACACTGGAATTCCACCCTCCACATCTCAGCGATTGTGGCAGCAACGCAATGCCATTACGCGTACGAAGTGACACATGGCCTGACAAGCAGCGGTGCGACCTCCGGTGTTGAGCCACCGAATGTAGGCATTGAAAGAGTTCAGCACCAACCATGCCAGTTTTGAAAGAGCACCAAAAAGTTCAGTGCGGACAATGCCTTGTCCTGCATTAGCATGTGGAGATCTTAGTTCGGAAGGAAAATGAGGAACAGATCGTTGGACACTCAGAACAACATCCGCCAGCGACGGAGGAGATAACTGACACAGATGCGACACGGAGCTTTCTCTCCATCAAAATTCAAAAGGCCCGACAGTCTCACAATTTCATCGGTCTCATTAGAGTGGTTCGGGCCAGGCTAGTTGCAAGGAGGCGTCATCATCTCTCTAGGCTTCGCAACATCGTCAGGGCAAGCTCAGGCTGTGTTGAAGCTGTGCGCTGAGGCAGTGGAGAGGAGAGGAGTATTCCTAACACCATGTTACCGACTCCCTGCCTTGAAAGAGGTTGCGCGAATTTGAGGCAGAGGAGAAGTGAGGAAGATCAGTTTGCTAGTGCCCTCCGACCAGAGGCTGGAAAATCAAGGCTCCATCTCTCACATGAGTGCTTGATGCTCCACTTTCCTCCAACATGAACCTCGCATTAAGGCCATCATAATGAACAACATTACTGGGGGTCCACCCTCCTGGAAATCCCCGGTACAAAACCAAACTCAGCTACTTTTCCTTCCACCCACCCAAAATAGAGATAAAATGCAGGAAATGGAGACCGTGCTGATGTGAATTCAACTGGAGACAGCTGTTGCGTCTGCTTCACGTTCTTCAAATGTCACAGTGAACAACGCCACATTGACAGCAGAAGAGTGCCAAGTAGGCCGTAGCGCAGCAGCATCAGCAACGATGGCAGAAGCCTAATGGGTGACCTCTGGCAAATCTTTAAATACCACCCTCATAACGGCAGGCAAATGCGGGCAACACATACAACTCCCAGAGACCACTTAAGATCATGTGCACTAGACACCTGCGTCTCAACACCGATGTTTTATGTATTGTCCCGGACCAATAGACTTCTGGTTAACCAAAATGGACGAATTATCCCGACTGGCTTCCGCCCCAACGGGCCATAGAGGTCTTGTCCAGCCCAGCAGCCAGCGTCCATAGTCTGAGCGGACCTCAGCACAGCCTGAGGTGTCATTACAGACTTACGCATCCGGCTTTCCACAGATAATGTGAGATCGTTTTGACTTTCCATCAAGAAATCAGGCATGATCTCGATGAATGTTGTGGAGCCCCAATTGCCGAGTCAACGATAGTATGCTTGGTCTACTTCACATTCCCTCTCCAAACAGAAATGTCTTCTTGAAAAACTTATTTTTAAAAATGGATCATTCTTACTGCAATTTTTTATTCTCATTCCACAAGATCAATTTCTGGTTTATCAGTGATGAGACTGTAAAAGACACCAAGGTTTCAGACAAAACTATTCCCAATTTACCTCACTTCATCTTTAAGAATTTTTTCGCATTGTCAAATGGTTTTGGGACATGTTGCCTCGACAAATTTTTAAACAGTGGCTTAGAAGTCATAATTTATAAGTTTTTTTGGGTCATGTTGCTTGTGAATACAGCAATAATTATGGTCCTTTGAACAGAAAGTGGCTTTTAAGTGCATTTCTCCCTCACAACTTTTAACAGTGACTGAGAATCATATTTATAATTTTTTGGTCATGCTACTTTAAATGCCGCAATACTACAGTCCTATTCTAAAAAATTTTGTTTCTAGTAGACTTGGTTCTTCACAATTGTCCAAAAGTGGCTCATGGGTCCATTTTTGAATTTTTGGGGCATTTTGCTGTGACAATCAGCTATACTAAAGGTCCTATCATAAAAAAATGTTGTTTCCTAAAAGACATTTGTTCGTTCACAAGTGTACAAAGTGCTCAAGGTCCATGCTTTGAATTTTTGGAGGCATTTTGCTGTGACATGCAGCATACTACAGGTAACTCATTATAAAAAAAATGTTGTTCTAACAGACATATTGTGTCTTCACAATTGTCAAGAGAGCTCTAATGGTGATTGGTGCAGGTCGAAAAACAGAAAGATTGGACACTGTTAATGGACACATATTTGCAAAATACTTTTGTTTTTGCAAGAGCTTTAACAGTAGACTAGTCACTCCCTTTATTGAGACAACATAATCAAAATTTTTAATTTTATATAAAAAATAATTTTAATATAATTAAAAAAAAGAGAAACAAAGACATGGTCGGAATTCCATCCATTTAAAAATGTGAGTTTTATAGAATTAAACTACGAAAAAACTTGCATAACAAAATACAGTTAAAAAATCCTCTGAAATGTAACATGGAAGGTACAGGAAAACTTGACCAAAGTAGGTTATTCAAGGACATGGAGTATGGAGCATGGACAGAGAACAAATACATAGACAATTTCCTTCCATCACGTTGCGTGTTATATAGATGCGACGATGCCAGTCCTGGTCTCTCACCGCACCCACTGTAACTCCGGCCCTGGTCATGGCAGTGCACAGGACGAGGTATAGACAATGTCCAGTTCAACAAAAATGGTGTTGAAAGAACTCTTTTTCCGGCACTTTTTAAATCTGTTGGTCAGACATATAAGGGTCATGCTGCTTCCAGACAGGGTTTGGATCAATTCCAGTTCAACAAAAATGGTGGTTAAAGACTCCTTGTTTCCGCACTTTTAATCTGGGGTTAGACAGTTTATGGTCATTCTGTGGTTAACAGACATAATAGTCCATTCCCATGAAACTAAAATGGTGGTCTGAAGACTCCTTTACCGGCACTTTTTAATCTGTGGGTCCCGAGACAGGTTAAGGGTCATGCTGCGGTCCAGGACAGGGTTTGTCAATGTCCAGTTCAACTAAAATGGGGTTATAAAGACTCCTTTTTTCACGCACTTATTTAATCTGGGTCAACATTTAATGGTCATACGCTGTCCAACAGTGTTCTATCCATGTCCAGTTTTTAACTAAATGGTGGTTGAAAACCCCCGATTTTCCGGCACTTTTAATCTTGGTTCAACAGGTTTAAGGCATGCATTCTTCCAGGACAGGATATCAATGTCCAAGTTCATGTAAAATGAATTGTTCCAAATACTACTGCCTTCTGGCACTTTTTTAATTTGTTGGTGAAAATGCAGGTTTAACCCCTTAACGACCGCGCCCCGGTCTTTTGACGCGGCCGGTCGTCGTTCGTCTCAGCGACGTCTTTTGACGTCGCTGCAGACACCCCCGGGGTTATGCGGCGCCGTGCCGCAGCTTGCGCTGGATCGGGGCTGAAACTACACAGCCCCATCCCAAGCATGTCCTGCATGCATCGTGAGCGCGAGGAAACCTCCGCAACCCGATGCTTTAACCCTTTGATTGCGGCGGTGCTTACGCACGAAAAAAAAAAATATATATAATAAGTTAAAAAAAATGGAAAAAAAAAAAATAAACAATCAAAGGATCCCCTGCTCTGCGGTGATCGGAAACACCGGTGACCCGACATAGATAGCCCGGGAACGCTGCACATTCACTGGACCTACGTGCCCCCAAGTTTCTGTGTATGAAGCCAGTGATTAGGACGAACGTTGCTGGTCCTAATCACTGCATGTGTCAACTGACACAGATTTTCAGGTATTAGCATATAAATATCGATACATTACTAAGGAAAAATTTTTGTTAAAAAAAATGGAAACAGTTCTCCCTTGCTGGGAGTCCCAAGAAAAAAAGTACAAAAAAACATAAAAATGTAAAAAAAAAACTAAAAAAAAAAATAATAAAGATAAAAATAAATAATTTAATAAAAAATAATTGTACGATAAATTACACGCACAAAAAAAACCACACAATTGGTATCACAACAACCTAATAACCTTAGAATTAATCTAACAAGTTTTTAATATGTGAAATTTAATGGTGTCTAAAAAAAAAAATGAAAAAAACAAAAAAAAATTTTTGGAAAAAATAAAAAAAAAATACTGCAATTAATTTTATAATTACTTACACTATCCCTATCATAAGTACAACTTGTCTTGAATAAACAGGCTCATCCAACAGCGTCATTGAAAAAATAAAAAATTACAACTGTTAAGTGCAAGGAGGCCAAACTAAAAAAATGTCTGGTCATTAACGTCTTTTCAGCTTCGGCTTAAGTTAAGGGTCATCTGTGGACAAGACAGGATAGGGAATGTGTGTGCTTTTTTTCTGTCCTTTTAAATAGCCGAAGTGTTGGCCTATGATGGTATCCATTTGACTGTTAAGGCTGTTAATTCCAGCTTCTCCAGCCCTGTTGTTAGGTGTAAGAATGAAGGTTTTGTTCTCTCCCATAGACTTTAATAGCGTCATCGGAGATGAACGACTAATCCACTAACGAAAAACCTTATCGATGGTGGCCGACCTATCGACTAATCAGCCCGATGTCGATAGCCAACTAAACGCTCATCACTACTCACCACAATTGCAATAGACATCACATATCTTGCAAACAAGCGAAGTTGGTTATCTTGATAATTACTCTGGCGTTTCCCAAACGGGGAAATTCGGAGTGAAGCATCCAGGATTAGCTTCAATGCCGACTTCCTCTACCACAGATGCCTTTTACCCTTCCCGCAAACGAGTACCAACACAAATAACTGGGAATGGGAATAGTATATAAAGATGCTTGGATTGGGGAAACTTTTTCTGCCCTAAACCCATCTAACTGGTTCAAGGACTCGGGGGGTTGGCTAATGGCAATTGCAGACTGTAAATTACAAATATTTTTATATTCTCTTGTCTATGTGCAGCTCGAATATTATTGAAGATTGTATTCTGTTGTATGGAGAAACGTCAAATTCTGCACCAATATGACGGGACACTTAGTGGCTCACCAGGCTTGGAAAGTCCCAGCCTACACAGGGGATCATCTGAATAGGATGATTCGTACGCAACTTGGCGAGCCACTCACTACTCCCCTTCCCTCTCGCTACCCTGTGTTGGCAACAGCTAAGAGACAGGAGCAAGGAAAGGAATGTGCAGGAAAGGCATTGTGATCAGTTCTAATGTTTTTTTTCTCTTATACAGTGAAGGAAGTTTGCACGCCACTAACATACTGTATCGTTGTGTCAAAAGGGGAATAGTCAATTTAAGGGCTAAAGCATGAAAATCTTTTCCTGTCCGAATACCCAGTTACAATTTTCAAGGACTCTCGCCTGTGGCTTCAGGACCTTGAAATTATACTGAACTTAGCTGTGTATCTTAAGGACTTTTGAAATTGCACAGGACTCAGCCGCGTATCTTATGTTTAACCTGCAATGTAAGCTGTAAAAATTGTGCTCCGGCTGACTGCTCATGTAGTCCCGCTTATAACAAAAAGTCTATAAAAACTCACTGCTGTAGTAATAACAGGTTTCTTTTGATCAAGCCTTCACCCTTCTTGTGTGGATACTGACGTATTGTATCTATATCTGATAGAGGTGGTAGCAGGCCCAGACGTCCGGCGTCTGAAGCCATAACAATTGGGTTTCACTCAGCAACTACAGAATCTCCAAAAGGAAGAACTTATCATCCTGTACGCTGCCAGGGATGAGTGGTGCCGAGGTCCGCAAGACAGACTGCGGGCATGTTCGTACTGCCAGCAGCAACTTACCTACCCACACTCCTGCTTCTCCATACTCCTCTACCGGATGGTGTGCACACTCCTGCTCTCTAGGGCGTGTGCACACTGGCTCTCTGAGATTTAGTGTGCCAGTAATTGGTTATTGTCGGGTGCTGACCCTATATATCCAGAACACTTCCCTTAGTTCCCTGCCAGATCTTTAGTGCCTTGTGCCTACTGAGAAACCGCTCCTGAATTGTTCCGTTGCCATACCATGTACCATACCAGTTGCCTCCGTCCCTTGACTACGAACCATTGCCGCCTGTCTTGACCTTCTTGTATGTGCCCAACTGCGAGTTTTCCTGACTATTCTGTACTATGCTACACCCTGGCTGACAACACAAGCAAGTCGTGTCAGGGGTAATGACCTGGTAGGGCCCCCATCACAGCAAGCCCAAGCTGCCTTGCGACGGGTTCTGGTGAATACCAGGACCTACTTATATTCTGCTCCCTAGCATGACTTATACCACCACTTGTGGTGGTCTAGAGGATACATTACTCCTGCCGTTACACAGATAATGACTGAATAATACCGCCATACTGCAGATGATAAAGATGACAACAGTATAGTTAAATATATTGATTCTCAGGTTTCTGAGAAATTTTAATTACTTAACAGTATATGGTTCAGCCTTAGGAGAATGGAAACTACCACTGTCTGGTCTACCGCCAAGCAGGGAGAGACAGAGGAACTGACATTGAAGTAGTCTTTATGAGGTCCCCCAGGGTATGATCACCATTGTGATGTTGTTATAATAGTTCTGTGTTCTTTGCTGTTCACTCATTTTGCTTTGTCTGCCCAGCAACAGTGATGTATTTCGGCAGGAGGAGTTGACTTAGGAGGAGGTAGATACTTGACAGGCAGCTATTACTAAAGCATAGAATAAAATGTTCTGATCCAAAAAGTCAGTATCCCAAAATGAATTTATTTCTGGTGACCTGCATCCTCACTACAACACCACAACTGCTGATAAGAATTAAAAATCATCCGCTAAAGGTATTTCAGCAATATAGCAAATTGTGTACAAGACTGTTATGCTAGCACCAGCCATGGGGCCTGCTAACCATTTTGTTCCTGCATTTGACGTGCACCAGCCCCAAGCAAACTTGGCAGTATGCTGGAATAAATAGCTGAAACACTTTGAGAAATTCCTACAACCAATGAACTTTACTGACAATGCAAGAAAGAAATCTATGTTGTTACACTATGCTGGGGAGCAAGTCCATGATATCTTCACAACTCTGCCTAATACAGGGAAGAACAGAGACTGAGCTATGCAAAGCAGCATTAAGCAAGCACTTCTCTCCACTTTGTTTTTAAAAATAAAAAATTTTTTTTTGCAAGGCCCTTTGACATTAATTAAGCTTAAACAGTCAAAGGAGTTAGCAACAGAAAGCACTGATGAATGATGAATCATGTCCACTTAAGACAACTTGCAGCTTACTGTGAATTTGCAGATACTGACAAGGAAATTCAAATTAAAATCATACAAGGATGTTTAAGGAGACAAGCACTCAGAGATCCCACCATGACTTAGTATGACACTGCTTGGACACTGCACATAATTAATGATGGAGTAACGAATAAAGCAAATTCTTACAGAGAACATAGACTGTAATGCAGCAGCCATCTTCTGTAGCAAAGCTCACACAGAAGCCACATGTGCCTCACAAGCAAACTGCAACATATAACTGTGGAGGTGTTTATCCTCAACAGAAACCCTGTCCAGAAAAGGAAGCAACTTGTCATAGCTGTGGAGAAAAAAATCACTTTGGAAAAGTTTGCAGATCTAAATAACAATCTGCTCTCTGTGAGGTGTGTAAAAGCATTTGTTCTTTAGTTGGGAAAAGTAGTGAGTGTAAAGTCTTGGGTAAGTAATAATAGGAATGTTAAGTAGAAGGCCAAGTTTCCTGTTAAGATTGCCCCCCTTTTTATAGTCTGCCTACAAACAACGTCATAACCCCAGCCAATAGAGAGGGGGGTCTCTGTGAAGCAAAGGGGGGATTAGTGCCAGCAGGGGGATTCAAAGTTCCCTAGGAGAAAAGATTTTTAAGGTATTCTAACTGCATCAGAGAAAAAACGGCCCCTTTAAAAGCGGCCGGTTTCTTTCTCTGATGCGGAAACCGCGGCTTTTGTCACGCTTTGTAAAAAGCCGCGGCCCCGCTTCTCTTTTCCCCCCCCCCGACCCCCCATACAATAGCATTTTTGGGGAAGACGTCAAGAAGACAGAAGCACCGGTGTTTAAAAAAAACATTTGTATAATACCCGCTGCTAAAGAGGGCGAAAAGACAGCTGTGTAGACAGCAACTCTCTTTTCTATTGCCTCTAGGCACCCCATGACGACGTATCTCCGGCGCTTTTAAAAAAAAGAAAAGCGCCGGAGATACGACGTAATCTGTGCAGTGTGGACATAGCCTTAGAGTTTGTCGCCTGAGATTGCCCTGAAGAGGCCCAAAAGGATTCTCATCATTCCGGCGGGGAGGAGGGGGAGATTCAGCTGGGAAAGGGGAAGAAAACAGCCCAGGATTTTTAAGGACTTGTATTAAAATTACCCTGTTTACAGCATAAGCAAGCCGGGAGGGAGCTGGGGTAGAACTTCGCCCTCTGGCCGGAGCGCATAGGAGCCTCAACTACAGCAGGACAGACGTGGCAGCCCCCTGAGCGTAGAAAGCCACTGGGGTACAGCCGGTTAAGGGTTGAGGTTTTGGCATGGAGGAAGCCCCCTCGGGGCGCTGGGGGATGCATGGTTCCTGTGGTTGGGAACTCTATGTGAGCGACAAGATGTTCTGCAAATGCGTTGCTGGGAAAAAAAGAAATAAAGCCACGGTTCCCCGGCCACAAATGTTGTGTCCCTTTTTTTTATACTACATAACTAAGTCCCACACCGTTCTCCCCGCAATTCAAAAGAAATAAAAGGAGTGCCCCCCACCATTCTTACAAAGTAACTTGTCATAGCTTTGGAGAACAAAATAACTTTGAAAATTTCGTTTTAAATAAAATCGTTTTCCGAAAAGGGTATCCCCCCTAATGATCCCCCCAAAAATTTTATTTTTCAGTACTGAAATTTAAAGAAAAAATTTTATTTAAAATCCAAAAAAATTTCTAAAAAATGGGGCCTCTGCGAACCCTTTTAAAAGGGACTGGCCCATTTTTTCCCAAAAAAGAAAAAAAACCCTTTAAAAATTTAAACTAACCAAGTTTTTTTTCCTTATGTCGCCCCTTTTCCCAAATTTTGGAAATTAGTGTAAAGAAAAAACCTTTTGTTGACCGAAAACCCTTTTCGATTTGGTTTTTGGATCCGGGTAAAAAAAAAAAAAAACCCTAAAAAATTAAATTAAAAAAAAATTTTTTAAAAAAATTCCGGTTTTTAACCCGGCCCCCGATTATTAATTTAGAACCCTTTTCCCAAATTTTTGTTCCCCAAAAAACCCTAAAATTTTATTTTATATTTCCAAAACCCTATTAAAAAAAAAAAAAAAAACACAAAAAAAAAATTTTCTCACAACTAAAAAAATTTTTTTTTTTAAATTACCCAAATATTTACAAACTTTTTTAAACCCCAATTATTCAACTTCCCCCCCTTTACCTTAAAACCCCAAACAAACCCCCAATAAAATTTTCAAATTTAAACACATTCTAAAAAAACCGGTCCTCTTAAATTGCACCTTTTTTCCCACCCAAAAACTAAAAATTTACTTAAAATAATTTTCAAAGCAAAACTAAATTAATTAAATTTAAAAAATTTTAAAAAAAACCAAACCCCCTAAATTTTTGGTTATTTTTTAAAAGGGATTTCCAGCCCTAAAAATTTGCCATCCCTAATTATTTAAAATTTTCCATTTTGGGAATTTTGGGACTTCAAAAAAAGGGGGACTTTATTTTTAAAATTTTTAAAGTTTTTTTAAATCTTTTTAAAAAATTTTTGGTTTAAACATGTTTTTTAAAAACCCAACGCTTCTGGCCCTCTTTGCCCTGCCGTCCAAACTCTGTTTGGGTATCGCTTTCCCAGTTTCATAAACCCCCCTTTTTAATGTTTAAAAATTTTTTTTCTTTATTTCCATTATAAGGTTTTCCCCCCCCTGCGGCTTTTTTCCTCCCGGTTTCTCGCCAAAAATAAGGCGTTTTTTTTGAATTTCCGCTTTAAAAATTTCAATTTAAATTTTTTTAAAAAAACCCAACTCCCTTTTTTTAAAAAAAGGGGAAATTTTACTAAAAAACAATCAAAAAAAGGGGAAAAAAAAATTTTTAAAAAATTTAAAATTAGACAACAACCAACCCATTCTCCAAAACCCCAAAAATTTTTTCGGAACCCTTTTTTTTTTTTTAAAAAGAAACGATAAGAGAATGGGAAAAAGGGGTTTTAAATCACTGCAAACAACTAGAAGTGTCAGACTTGTTCCTTGTTAAAAGACTGGGGACCCAGCGGGAAAATTTTCATCCCCCTATCATTCGATCCCTTTCAAGCCCCCAAATCAAAGGACCAAAGGGTTTTCTTTTTCAGGCACCAATGTCATCAAGTCACAAGAAATGTGTCTCATTTTAAAAAGCTTTCCAATCGCCATAGGATCTGAACTCTCCTGCACATCTGTACCTGTGTAGCCAAATGATTTTAATAAATAACGCTGGTGAGTGGCGGGAATTTCTGCTTCTTCTAATCAAATCAAAGTAAAGAGGGATAGGAAAAAGGAAAATCCCACCAGGGAAACCGGTTCACAACACCACAAAAGATGCCTCGAGAAAACCATGGACTAATTCCCGGGACCTGCATTACACAACACAACAACCATTGATTTTATTTGTACAAAAAAAAAACCTAAAATTTTATCTAAACTAAACAAAAAACTTTAATTTTTTAAAAAATTTTTAAATTGCTCTACCCTAAACAAATCAAACAGCAAATAAATCAATGGTGAATCAAAATTCTAGTTAATAAAATGTACATGTTTGATAAAAGAACATTTCTTTTAAAATTGCACTCAAATGATCATTAAAACAACTGCTTCCAGGCCCCAGACATAGGGGGCAAGATATCTAAACATAATTTACTGTACAGAAATGAATATAGGCAGTCTTATAAAAGGGACCAGTGCAAACCTATGTTAGTTTCTGTCCACCCTAGTGAATTTCCACCACATCTTCTTTGATTAGAAGAAAGGGAAAATTCCCCCCTCACCACGTTTTTTTTACTAAAATCATTTCTACCGGACAGAAGGCGGATTTTTAATCCTTTCGATTGGAACTGAACATTTTCGTCTGTTCCGTTATCCAAGGATTTAAAAGAATAATATTGGTAAGTGTCAAAAATGTCTCTTCTTTGGACTTTCCAATTAAAACTTTGTATTGGGCTCAGAGACATCATTTCATTCTTAGGCACCTCTTTTGCCTTCCAAGCTTGGCCTTTTGTTTTGCAGACTGATGGAAAGTAGCAGTGCCGTTGGATTCCTATTTTGGTATTATTTGATTAGAGTTGTTCTCTTTTTTGTTTCTTCTTCATCCAACCTAGCACAAACTTCTTAAACTCCTGACTGTTCTTGCAACTCCCCACATCTCTACTCAAACTCTCCATTCACATTGCCTTCAGCATCATAATGCAGTCCTAAGTAGTAGTGCCCTTCGTTGAAAAATATGGCCCTCTTTGTCACTAACAGTAGTAATTTTCCCCATTTCTCCCCCCAATTCTGTCCACACAATAAGTGATTCTTATTATCCCTTCAGACTATAGTGGTGACCCCTTTATGTCCTACTCAGTAATATGTAATGTAATAAGTGCATCCTTTTTCCCAATGGTCATACTTTTTTGGGGGCTCCTCAGTAAACAAGCCCCTCGGGGACCCCATTCATTTTAACGTGCTTTTCCCTTTGCAATAATTTCCCCTTCTATGCCCCCATATCACCTTATCACATTCCTGTGGCTTCCTCTTTTTGGCATCATCTTGCACGCAGAGGAGTTGAAGTGGTTTTTATTGGAGCCACCAGTGCCCCAGATACCTGATGTAGCCTTGGCCAGTGTGACTCCAGGCTTCTGCGCAAATTGGATATTCCCCAGCTGTACCCCTGCGGCAAGTTACCTCTGCAGACAAGCACTCATTCGTAAGGTAATAACTCGTACAGCATATCTGCTCCTGCAACTCAATTAATCAGGAAATAAATAAAAGGCTGAAGTACTACCCCTTCTCTGCACTATATTGAATTGAATGTAGTGCGTGTCCTGTGAGTCCGGATATAAAACTACCAGACAACATATAGCGCTCATTTTTAAATCTGTAGATTAGAAACATTTCCATACTGATTTGCACACCATAACAAAATTTGAGTGGATCTGGATTTGTTTCAGTGGATATGCTATATGCAAACAGTAAACCTTTTTGTTCAAGGTAGACCAAAGATGTCATCACAGACAGGTAAATCCGAATGAACATTTTGCACTTTTAAATTGTGTTGTATTTTCTATGTTATTATACTACATATTTTTAGAGTTCTAAATGATAAACCATGTATACAAACTGAAGCATCCAGAGGAGGAAAAGCTTAAACAGCTCTCCTGGTTAATCCTCTGGAACTATCTACAGTATAGAATCGAGTAAGTGGGTTGATGAAATTGCTCTTTGCACAGCTTGATTAATGGAACCATAAAAGAAAATCACTTCTGCAGAAGGTTCTACTCCCATGTGCTCACTAATACAATGAATTAGATATATTCCAGGCTTTGAACTGAAACTCACAGCACGCTAAAATAAAGACTGGCAAAAAAATATAAAAATGTAAATATCTCGTTTTTTTTATCTGTTTCCTAATGGCTGTATTGTATTCTTGTGTTGCATAGTTTTGTTTCACTAAAAATAAATCCACCTGTAAATGAGGATTATAACTGTGAATATTATGAAAAATCTAATCCAAACTGTATTTACTGTATACATTGAAGAAATGGCATTCTGCTTAAAGAGGATCTATTACGAGGGGCTGCTGATAAGTCTTTGGCTTTACCCAGAAAGCAACGAGATAGGAAGATGAAACTTTACATTTATTCCACATACTCTCCACTGATGTCAACACACTTCTTACATCGGTATTTCAAGTTCTGTAAGCCTTGCAAAAAGAAGGAGTTCCGTTGTGCCGCAAACCAGTCATCCGTAGCAGCCAAAATTCCACTAATTTCATTATCAAGATGTTGTACCACACTCTGCCGTATGCTAGCTGTAGGTGTTGCAGCCAAGGTTATCTTATTGAGTTTGTGTTTTGGTACCAAGTAGGCTTGTTATTAACGGAGTTGCAAATCCCAATAGCGGACCTATGAAACCGCCGTACTGATGCACTAAGCAATCCTTTTCTTTATGGACTGTGTTTTATCACTCAGCATTGTGATAACTTTACAGCACTTCTATAATATTTTTTTTCTGTCGCTGTTTTAGGGGTATTCATCCTTTTAAGATATTTAATGCTATTTCCCCTAAGACAGCTATTAAATCATTGCTAGCAAAATGCAAAATAGATTTTCTGGCTGAAGGAGTGGCTTTCACCAACTCTTTTAAGAGAGCCCAATTTGCATGTAATCTCTCCGACACGTTGCCATTAGTAGGTATAGGGTCTAGAATGTATATGGAATTCTAAAGTTCACTTTCTTAATCTATTTTTCTTTAGGATGTACATGGCATGTAAAGCTGGTGGAAAATTCTGATCTTAAACTAAGCTGCTCAGGGGTATTAGCTCTGAAATCTATTAACAAATGGCCATAAGGCTCTCGTGTGGCATTCCCAAAAACTTCCAAAAAGAAATGTGTCTTTCTGGGTTACATTTGTCTCGCTAATGTTAGAATTTGCAATTTATCATGGGGATTATTAAAGAGAACCATGTACTTGGTATTTAAATTTTCTACACTCTTTACCCTGACAAAATATATTTTGTACCAGATACAATATACTTAGATTTCTATGATGAACATACTTGGAAAATGCTTTTTCTATTGCTAAATTTTCACTAGCATTTTCCATAAGGTCATCATTTAACAATGGTCAAATTTACCCTGTCTAGTGGAAATAACTCATCTATAAAAGTAAAACCGCCAATGAAAAAAACAGGACCAATGCAACCAAAAGGGTACTGTCACAAATCAATAAACACCAAACACCCTAATATGTGAAAAATACAAAAATATTTTATTAGAAATACATCAGAAACAAACGACAGAAATGTATAAAGCCTGAGACTACATAAAATATAACCTTTATTATATGACCAATAAAAAACGAACCATACTAATTATTATAAATACCCTACCAACTTAAACCCTACAGAGGTTAAAGAGGGAGGGTAGCAGGGTGCCATATAAAGAAAGAGAGGACCAATAGGCAAAGACCAAAATAGCAATTAACCAATGGCGTGAAACTAAGGGCAAATTGCCTGGAGATAATATGGAGATAACCCAGCAGTAATACCAGTAAAGGTCACCCAAAATACATATGCAAATAAAATAACTGCATAGCAGTGATGAGACGCCATGTTTAAAAATAATATGGAGTGGCTGGAGGCAGCATACGGAGAGGCCTGGACGTTTGACTTCTACATGTCCGTCCCTCCCATTGTGACAGTAACAACATAAGTCCATAAGTGCATAGCGAGATGCAGCGTCAGCATAGCGATCAAGTGCAATAAAGAAAATAACTAAAAACATGGTTATAACAATATATGACAGTCCTTCAATAAACTTGATGTTAGGGAAAGAATGAGACAACTCATGGTATAATTTTTGCCAACATGCCAAACAATATTATTAGGTTTGTGTGATAAATGTGTTTCAGCATTTTGTAACAGCCATCTACAAGACAAAAACTTTTTCCAGAGTTAGACAGGCCAGCTAAAATGCAGGAAAAAGGATGTTGTAACCAAGTGTCCGAATGGATTTGTTGTAAGATCGTATAATATGTACCGTAAATGGTGTAAGTGTGTGATAATAGCATTAGAAACCAAAAGGAAACGTTGTGGAATCATCTAACAAATACCTCTTTGTATATACACACCGTTGTGTCTTGCACAAGGGTCTCGTTTCAGTGCTCCACCATTTCTTATTTCTAACAATACCCGACTGCTCCAGAGTTATACACTTGTGGGTTTCAGCATCGGGATTGTGGGTGTAGTCCAAAACTAAATCCTTTAGGCTATCAAAATCTTTTGTGCATTAGCAACATTTAGCCTTATTCCCTTAACCTTCATTACAGTTTTACCATTGTTTTGTTTGTAGCGTAAGTTTTTGGTCCAGCAGAAACAAAATCTGTGATGTAGAGTCAGTGGGAATTTCACTGGTTAATTCACCCAAATAATCACCTAAAGGTGGGCTCCATTCACCCTCTCGCTGCACAAAAAATGTCCAAATCTGTGTTGTGATAAAGGTATCTCTCATTCAGTCTGTCTAGAACTGTATAAAACTGTAATCTGGCATAAGCTGTTGTAAAGAACACTATAGAAATGTTGGTGTTTTTGTTGACTGTGTGGGGGCCTTTTGTATATTTTCAGTTAATTGTTGCTGTTTCATCGTCAATAAAATTTAACTCAGAAACATCAGAGTAAGGGAGAAATACATACTGAAAGAGCTTGTCGGGATCATTCACATAGTTTTTATTGATACTATTTTGGGATTGATGCGACTTTTTGATCGAAATACTGCAATTTTGGCGTTTTTTTATTTTCTTCCCGCTATGGTGATCAGTAGTGTTGATCGAACTATTCTAGAAAAGTTAAGTTCCAGTAGAACTTCTCGAATTTTTAAAACTCAAACCGAACACTTTACTGTTTGTTCGAGTAAAGTTCTAGTTCAACATACCATTTTCAGTTTAGTTTTCAGCAGGTTTCTACACTTTTAGCGGCCATCCAATCACCTTTCTGCACTTTTGGCGGCCATCCAATCAATGCAGAGTACAGAGAAGTGTCAAAACTGTCATCGCTGCGGCGTAGGGCCCTCATTGGCTGCTAAAATCACATGACCATGTGAGTTTGGTATTGCTGGCTGCACCCAGAAGCTGTTATTTGGTGACATTTACAGGCTCACATAATGCCGAACTCTCATATACATGGATATATATTATACAGAATTCTTGGATTTGCTAAATTATACTCAGTGCCCAAAAGTTCAGTTTTTGCAGATTTGGGGGTTCAGTAATTGTATAACATACCGTCTCCAAAACTCCTATTTGTCAAAGGGGCTATTGGGCCCCCCTCAGGATACAGGGCCCTGTAGCAGCTGCTACTGCTGCACCTCCTATAGCTATGCCCCTGCTTGCAAGCTGTCCTCATCTTTTCAGTTAACCATTGAAAGGAATGAAGTATTATAGCCTCTCAATTTTTTTCTGTCATTTTTAGAGCCAAATTTTGTTCACTAAGCTGTGGTAATTCCAGCTTCTCCTCATGAGTATAAGTATAAAAAATTAACCAGAACATCTTCTCCCATAGACTTTAATGTTGTTCGAAGTTCAAGTTCGAATAGAACTTCGAACCGAACTCACAAAAGTTAGACGTTCTAAACCATCTAGAACTTTTTACTGTACGCTCAACACTAGTTATCAGCATACAGGATAAATGATCTTTTATTTTAATAGATCGGACTGTTACAGATATGGCGATACCAATTATTTACTTTATTATTTATTATGACACACTCATAACATCAAATGTTGGGAAGGGGTTTAATAAATGTGTGTGTGTGTGTGTGTATATATATATATATCTATATATATGTGTGTGTGTGTGTTTGTGTGTGTATATACCATATGTGAATACACTATGGGCAACATGTATGAATTTTGCTGCCCAGACATGATTATTTTATAAAGATTTTGCAGGGCACCAACATGACCGTGGCCTTGCAGGACCGAATTCAGGATTCAGAAAAAGAGCGCAGGCTACAGCATGCTCTAAACAAAAGGGTTTTTGGGATCTTTTTGCAAGGGGTCCTATGGAAAGGTACAGGTTTCACGGCCCCATTAGAATAGGCCACAGCCAAGCCCTTCTGACAGCTACAGTCAAATATGCCATCAATAGAGAATGCTTAAAAGTATACAGCATTCCAACAGGCACAATAATTACAAATCATGAGAATCTGTTTCTGGGCCATATCACTAAAACAGTAATATTAGGCTTTGTGAATAGTGTTGAGCGATTATGTTGGCTATCGACATCGGGCGATAGTCGATAGTGGCCACCCCATCGATAAGGTTTTTCGATAGTGGAGAGTCGTTTTGAGCGATGACCTTTAAAAGTCTAGGGAGAGCAACAACACTTATTCTTACCCCCAAACAGGCGGGAAAAGGGGAAATTAACAGCCACACAGTCAAATGGATACCTGCACATCAAGGAAAAACACTTAGGCAATAAAAGCCACAAAAAAAATCCACACCTTTAAAATACCCTGTCTTGTCCCAGCATGACCCTTAAAACCTGCATAAACCCACAAAAAAAAAGTACCAGAAGGCAGTATTATTTAAACCCATCATTTTATTGAACTGGACTTTGAAAATCCCTTCCTGGAACGCACATGACCCAAAAAACCTGCAACCCAAAATTTAAAAATTGCCGGAAAAAAGTATTTTGAACCCCCATTTTAGTTAACTGGACATTGAAAAACCCTGTCCTGGAGCAGCGCCCCTTAAACCTGTCGACCCACGATTAAAAAGTGCCGGGAAAAAGGAGTTTTAAACCCACCATTTTATTTTCACTGGACATTGACTAGAATCTCGGACCCAGTTACCATTAACCGTCTGACCCCCAAATTAAAAAGTGCCGGAAAAAGGGTTTTTTCAACCCCCATTTTATTTGAACAAACATTAAAAACCCTTTTCCGGGCCCCGCTGCCCTTAAACCTGTCTGACCCCAGATTAAAAAGTGCCAAAAAAAAGGGCTTTCAACCACCATTTTTGTTGAACGGGACATTGACTATACCCCCCCTGGACCGCAGTTGCCCATTAAACCTGTCTGCCCCCCGATTAAAAAGTGCCGGAAAAAAGGAGCTTTCTACCCCATTTTAGTTAAACGGACTTGACTATACCTGCCCTGGCCACAGAAACCCCAGGGCCGGATTACGTGGTGCGGTGAAAAGCCCAGGCTGGCGCTGTCATCTATTAACACGCAGGTTAAAATGCCCTGATGAGCGCAACGAAAACTGTCGTGCTGAAGCAAGTGCGGAAGCAAGTGTGAGAACTCCAGCCTTTCTCAGTACACACAAGCCGGGGTAGCGCTTGCCCCCCCGTATGATGGGGCCCAAATTGATTTCACTTGGAAATACGGGTGGTTAACGCCCCTGTTCCCCCCCAGGGCCCTTTTTCTTGGCATTCTTTTTCTTTTTATCAACTGCTGGGGGAAAATTGTCTCTGTACTTTTTTTCTCTGTCCGTGTCCATCCCCCTTTCCCCTCTGAAAAACCCTACATCTGGTAAAAGTTTTCGTACCCCCTTGTACAATTCAGGGAATGTTTTTACCAGCTATTTTGTACATGCAAAGTTTTTTAGTGTTTTTTCAAAAACACTTTTTTTAAAATAGGAGGGAAATCCCCCCTTGTCTTTTTTTCTTTTTTTTTAAATTGTATTAAAGGGTTTCTCATCAGGGATTTATAGCTATGTTAAAGATATTGTAAAAAACAAGTCTTTTTGCAATATGTGTCCTTTTAACAGTGTCCTACCTATTCCTTTTTCTGACAGCCCACCCCCTTGAGCCTTTTCTTGAAAATTGGGAAAGAACAAATGTCTGTTAGAACAACATTTTTTTTATAAAAGACCTGTAGTATAGCTGCATTTCAAAGCAAAACCCCCCAAAAATTCAAAGCATGCCCCCTTGACCACTTTGGACAATTGTGAGAACAAATTCTGTTTAGAAAAAACTTTTTTTTTAATAAGCCCTGTTATTCTGCTTTTTAAAAGCACATGACCCAAAAAATTATAAAAAGATTCTCAGCCACTGTTAAAAATTGTGAGGGAAAAAATGCCATTTAGAAGCCACATTTTGTTCCAAAAGGGACCAGATTTTGCGAACTCACAGCTACTGCCCAAAAAATTAAAATATGACTTCTCGCCAATTAAAAATTGGAGGGGAAAGCCACTTAAACCCACATTTCTGTTCCAAAGGCCATAATTATAGCTGTATCTCACGCAACATGCCCCAAAAAACCCATTGACAATGTGAAACTTTTTAAGATAAAGGATAAATGGAATACGGTGTGTCAAAAAACCTTGCTGTTTTTACATTCCTCCAGCAAAACCAGCAAAATAAAAGGGGGGAAAAAGAGAAAAAAAATTGCAGTAAAAATGTCTTTTTTAAAAAAAAATTTTTTCAAGGGACCATTTCGTTTGAAAAGGAATGTGAAGTAAACCGGAAACTAATGGTGATGGGCAATTGGGCCAAAACTCACAGGTCCATCCTTTTCATCTTGATAAAGTCAAACATCCCATATCGTGGAAACCCGGGATGCGTTTTCTTAAAATGACTCCTCCAGCTGTACTGAAGGTCCGCTCAGATATGACCTGGCTCTGGGCGGGGACAACCCCTCTATGGCGTACGAGCCAGCTGGGAAAATTTCGTCCATTTTGGTACCCCGAAGTCTTTGGGTCCGGAAACATACAAAAACATCGGTGTTGAGATCAGATATCGTGCCCATATCGTAAGCTGATCTCTGGTGTTTTGGATGGTGCCCTGCATTGCATCGTTTTGGGGAGGTGGTAAACAAAGATTGCCAAAAAGGTCACCCATTAGGCTTCTGCCACCTTGCCCTGCTGCCCCCTACGCTACTGGCACTCTACTGCTTTACTCGCTGATGTTGTTCCACCAAGAATTTGGGGGAAAGTGAAGCAGACGCAAAGATGTCTCCATTGATCAAAAGCAAGGTCTCCATTTCCTGCATTTTACTCTCTTTTGGGTGGGTGGGGAAAGTGCTGAGTTTTGGGTTTTTTTTACCGGGGGTCCAGGAGGGTGGGCCCCCCAGTAACTGCGTTCTTTTTTATGGGCCCTTAAAAGCAGGATCATGTTGGAGGAAATGGACTCCAACACTCATTTGGGGGAGATGGAGCCTTTATTTCCCAACCTTGGGTCAGGGGCACTAGCAAACTGATCTTCCCCATCTTCCTCCCCGCCCCAAATTCACGCCAACCTCTTTCCAAGGCAGGGCGTCGGTAACTCGGTGTCCAGGGAAAAATCCTCCTCCTCCTCCTCCTCCTCCGCCGCCTCCCCACAGCTTCAACAAGCCCTACTTCCTGGATGATGCACCCCGAGACTATCGCCCCCTTCACTAGCTCTGGACCCCGAACCATGCCTAATGAAAACCGATGAAATGTGAAACTGTCGGGGCCTTGTGGATTTGACGGAGAGAAGGCTCCGTGTCCGCACTGTTTCCGCCCTCCTCCGTCGCGGCAGGACCTGGTTTTAGGAGTGTCCAAAGACGTTCCAGAACAAGTCACCCCAAATGCCATGCGACAGGGCCTTGTCTGTACTGCCATTTTTGGTGGCTTTTTCAAAACTGGCAAGGATGGTCGAGCTCTTTTACCCCTCCACTCTGGGGGCTCAACACCCGAGGTCCGCACCGCTGCTTTCAGGCCATGTGTCACTTCCCTACGCTAAAGGCATTTCGCGCTGCCACAATCCTGGAGATGTGGGGGTGGAAAAATTCCCCGCGTGTTCCAGTCAACATGAGACGGTTGACGGGGGGGCCGACTGACGCGCAACGCAGCCAGGGGACGAAGCAGGGTGCGAACGGCGGGAAATGCGAACTCAGACCTCAGCCTTCTTCACAGGCATTTCCCAAACCCGGTAGCTTTTAGAAATTTCTGGACGAAGAGGTTCATGACTGTTTCCGGCAAGGGGTGTGCTCCAGCCAACCGATCTTAAAGGGCGGGCCCCAGATTTCGCCCGTTATCGATACCACCTTGCCTGGCCCCAATTTTTTTGTCACCCAGCCAGCGCTCGGTCTCCTTGCGGAGAGCCCCCACACTCCGACCTGTGTGGGGGGCGTTCCAAAACAGATTAATTTCAAAACGGCTTGGTTTCTCTGGGACTGATGCCCCAGAGGACCCTTTGGGTAAAGGCCCTGCACCAAACCCTCCAGTTTTAAGGCGTCACCCAGCCCGAGGCCACCCGTCACCCCCAGAGAATTCACCCAGGAGCTGTCACAGAATATCGGCCTTGGCCGTGCTTATATCCATGGGGTCGGTGGTAAATGGCTTTTCCGACACAGATCAGACAAGGGTTGAAATTTTTGAGACACTGTTGGCCAGGGCGGGAGGGGTTTTTTGGCAAAAAATGCCTGCCGGGTCTTGTATTGGGGCAGGCGAGGGCCTGTTTGGCGGAACCCATCGTGCCACCGACGGAAAGGAACATTTCCAAAGGGCCCAAAATTCAGGCTTTTGGTTTTGGGGGGTGGTTGGGGTTAAGGTTTTCTTCGCTCCCAAACCGGGAGTAAGGGTGGCTGCTAGAAGGGCCCCTGTCGGCGTGTCGGGCTCAAACTGGCGGGGGGGAGAAGGGGTAGGAAAATCCTGGTGGTGCGGTGGTATCGGGCGAGGGGAGGCGAAGCGGAGGGGTGATCCCCCATCATGCTCTAAGACTGGCAGCTGAGGGAAAGCTTGGTGGTGGGGGAGGGGGGAGGGATGGAGACGGGGTTTACAGTGGTTGGGGCCCGGGGCGGTCTGGGCCTTTTTTTTGGGCCCAAATGTTGCCCCCATTTCAACTCACATTCGTGCATGTGACTAGACTGTTTGGGGTGGTTAACCACCTAAGGTTTTTGCTCTACTTATGCGTTTTGGCAAAAGGGGCATATGACACGCTGGGGAATCAGAGGTTTTCCAAAGAGGCCCGCTTGAGAGGTCCTGTACCCTTTTTTATGGCGATAAGGAGGAGCGGGGGTTTGCCCCCTGACCGTGGGGCGGAATCATATCGCGGCTTCTGGGGGCTTTTCCTCTCCCTTTTTGTGGCGGGAAACCCTATTGAAAACCCCATTGTCTTTCCCCTCGTCCACTGGAAAACGCTCCAACAAAATTCTGCGGAAAACCCCGGGTGGTCCGCAATGTCTCTCATCATCACAACACAGGGACTTGGTCTCCTGACATTCTGCATCCAGAAGCTGCGGGCTACAAGCAAGGGGGGCCCACTGCAAGGGGTTGCAGACCCCCCCGGGATTTTGGGCCGACGGGGACCGGTTTCCCTTCTCCCCTCTGATGGCATCAGAAATGGGGGTCAGAGAAAACAAAATCTTTCCTCTTGATTTTTTAACATGCCTTCTGCCCCCAACCCCAATTTTGCCCAAAAGAGGTCTTCAAAAAATTGGATTTCCCCGGGTGGGTGGGTACCGAGTTAAATTTTGGGTGCCCCGCTTCTGTTGGAGGGATGACAAAGATGTGATGAGTTTTTTGGGGTGGCCGTGACGGGTGGGGAAACGAGGAGGAAAAGACTGCTGGTGCAGGTTGCTTTTAACCATGAAGGACAGTTTGGGCGACCCTGTTCGTTACTGGTTTCCCACGGGAAACCCTGCCCCAGCGATGACAGGCTGAGGTCCCGAAAACCGATGATCCGCTGGAAAATGCGTTTTGTGCCAGAAAGGGAAGGGCCCCCTTTCTGGTCCTCCCCTCCATGTGTACCCCCTTTTTGTTTGGGCCCCCTTAAATTTTCGTCCATGTTAAAAAATATAAAAATTTGAAAAGGGTAGGGAAAAGGTTTTGGAAAGTTTTATTAATTAAAAAAGACGGAAAAACCCACAGCTATTAAACCCCTTTAATAAAAACAAAATTGTGGTTAAAATTTTAAAACAATCTGGACTGGGCAAAAGTGCAAAAAAAACTACTGTTAGGGTTTTGGGTTGATCCCAAGGATTTTTTGGTCCCTTCCCAATTACCTGTGGGGGACTTTTAAAATTTGCTGTACCGATATAATTTGCACGCTATTTGAAGAAAAAATTGGATGGGCAAAAGGCAAAAAACACTTATTGTTTGTTTTCTATAAAACTTGTTTTTGGTACCTTTCAATTCCCCTTGTGGGGGGACTATAAAATTTTTGAATCAAATATAAGGGGCCCGATCTGAATGAACAAAGCGGGCGTGCAAAAAAGTAAAAAAAAATTTCTTTATAGATCGGATGAAAAAGGGTTTTTTTTGGCCCCTTTTAAATTTCACCTGGGGTGATAAAAAAATTTGCTGTTCATAAATAAAGTGAAAACGCAATCTAAAATGAAAAAAATTGGACTGGGAAAAAAGTGCAAAAAAACAGCCGGTTATGTTTTCGAATAATACACGTTTTTTTTTGGTCCCTTTTAAAATTCCCCTGTGGGGGATTTAAAAAAATTGCGGACCCAAATTTTTGTGGCTATCTAAAAGAAAAAAATTTGGGGACTGGGAAAAAGTGAAAAAACATTTCCGGGTATGTTTTTCTATTAAAATTGTTTTTGGTCCCTTTCAACCCCCAAGTGGTGACTATAAAATTGCTGTTAGATAAAGTCCCGCTTCGGAATGAACAAAAGCTGCAGTGCCCCAAAAGTAAAAAACCCACGTATCTGTTATAGATTGGGAAAGTTTACAAGGTTTTTTTTGGCCCCTTTTAAAATTCCCCTT
The DNA here is from genome assembly GCA_025379985.1 of Phyllomedusa bahiana. Taxonomy (NCBI): domain Eukaryota; kingdom Metazoa; phylum Chordata; class Amphibia; order Anura; family Hylidae; genus Phyllomedusa; species Phyllomedusa bahiana. The sequence continues at coordinate 37,570 of JAODAL010025282.1, forward strand.
TGGGACTATAAAATTGCTGTATAAGATATAAGTGCACGCTATCTGAAGGAACAAAGGGCATTTCGAAAAGTCAAAAAGCAGTATCGGGAAATTTTTTGGGAAATTTAAAAGGGGTTTTTTTTTGGCCCCTTTAAATTTCCCCTGGGGTGACTATAAAATTCCCTGTATAAAAATAAAAATGCACGCTATCGAATAAACAAAGCGGCAGGGCCCCAAAAGTAAAAAAACACGTATTGTTATAAAATTCGGGGGTCAAGGTATTTTTGGCCCCTTTTTCCAATTTCCCCTGGGGTTTGACTATAAAATTGCTGTTTCAGAAATAACCCACGCTACCCTGAATAAAAAAAATCTGGCTGGGAAAAAAGTCCCAAAAAAAACGTATTGTTGTTTTTTTAAAATTACAAGTTTTTTTGGTACCTTTCAATTCCTGGGGTGACTATAAAAATTGCTGATCAGAATAAGAGAGTTCTGAATGGAAAAAAGTTTGAAAGTGCCCCAAAGTAAAAAAAAGGGTATCTTTTAATAGATTCGGAGATACAAGGTATTTTTGGCCCCTTTAATTCACCTGTGGTGACAAAAAAATTTGGGCGGGTTAAAAAAAAAAGTGAAAAGCTCTCAAATGAACAAATCTGGATGGGCAAAAGTGAAAAAAGGACGTTTTGTTATAGATTCTGATGATAAAAGGGTTTTTTGGCACCTATAACCCCGGGGGCTGCCTAAAGATTGCGGGTTTCTAATTAAGTGAAAAGGTTTGATATACCCCCCCAATGGTGAAAGGGGGTTAAAAATTAAAAAAAGCCCCCTATCTGAAATGTTTTACGAAAATAAAAGTTTTTTTTTTGGGACCTAACAAAGAGACCTGAAAGTTAAAAAAAAGAATGATGTGTATACTAATATAAGTATCACCTCCCAAATCCAGGGAAAAAAATTTTAATAGAAACTGTTAATAATGAAAATATTGCAGTGCAATGTCTCACAAAATCTTTGGGGGAACTTATCCAGTGTCCTTTATAGAGCTTGTCTGTGTTTGCCCCTGGGGGCCCCCCCCCCCCCCCCCCCCCTCCCCCCCGTGACTTTTTTAGCGAAGGGTGCGGCTTTAAAATTCTTAGCTAAATACCTAAAATCCCTTCCCCAAAGTCCCAATCTAACTAAAAGCTAAAAGTAGAGGTTCTTGTTTAAAAATAGTAAAGATTTCGTTGGGGTGTTTGGAGACATGCAGAGGGCATTTTTAAATGTATGGGAAAAGTTTAGAGACCCCTGAGGAGAACAGGGAAAAGGGGTTTTTCTATTTTTAAACGAGGTCATGTGATTTTTTCCCCCGCCCAACGCAACCCCAAAAATCCCCGTCCTGACGTCGGGACACAAAAATTACCCCGCTCTATTCTGTAAGCTGTTGGTGGCCCCCAAACTGTCCGGAAGCGCCGAAAATGGCGGGATATTAATGATTATGCGCAGATTTTTTTAATAAATTATCGCATGATCGAAAAATCCCATTACCATAAAAACCGTGCCAATTTCAACTTTGTCGATAAAAATCGCTCAACACTATTTGTGAACAATGAAGCCTTTAGCGGAAGCTAATAAAGAAATCCGCTATGTTTTCACCACTACAACATAAATCACACCGCTTTGTACCCGGACGGTCAGCAGATACCTGCAAGACCTTTTCAACCGAATTTTGATACTGAATTACCCATAAGAGAGTACGTGGTCTTTGTACACATATCAGGAAAACAAAAATCTTCATGTACGGCTACACCTTCTTTTCATTCGATCTATCCTTGGGGGCCACTTTTCCCTCGTCACACGATTAATATGATCATATGTGCGCAAAATTCTAATACAATGGAGATAAACAAAAGAAGAGAGATAAGGAATGACTATAACTAATATGTGTCTGTGTGTCAGGGATCATATCGCTGCTGTTCGCTTTAGAAGATGGATAATCTCCAGCTTACAGATCTTACAAAATCAGATCCATACGTCGATCACATATTTGAGGGAGTGTTTCACATCATCGTGTGCTTAAGAGACCAGCAGCTTACAAAATTAATACGGACGCTTCGGGACAGTGAAGCCGCCACTGGATATTAATTATACTGTGTATTGATAAGAGTGCAATATGTTTTGATAGCTACAGATTCTCACCCGACTCTGAGATATTTCCCAAAGAATTTCTGCAAATTTTTAAAAGAAATGTAGAGAGATACACTTATCAAAAGAAACAGTTGCAAGACACAACAAGTTTTTTCTGTGGGCATTAAAGGAGTTTTGCCACAATGTAATGTTGACGTGGGATCCTCCAAAATGGGTATTTAATCACTTTTCTAAATATATGTGATTAAAAAAATTGCAGCCTGAGAGAGCTACAGTCTGCCTTACCTGCCCTTAGTTACTTAAAAGCTTGCATTAGATACGACCAGGCAGAGTGACAAGAGCTGCTGGCCGGGCTTGCGCAGAGCACACTTCTTATCTGATGAGAGGGAGCGTGAAGGAGCTTTCAAGGGGCTGTGGAGAAAGGTGTTGTCTTTTGTATACAGAATCCACTAGGTGTAGTATGATTATTTGAGTGAACATTGCACACAATCCTTTATGCATGGCTCTGTGCTCTGACCTGCTCTCTCTCTCTCTATCAGCTCAGCCTGCTTTGTTTACTTTTGCTTCTTAGCAGATAAGGCACTTCTTGGCAAATCCCCTTTAATGTTTTTTTTTATACTCGCTAGGGGAATGTCTTCCAAGAATGTTTTACATTTGTTTACTAAGAACCTTAAAAGAAATGATCATATAGTTGATCTATTTGTGAATATTATTCTGAAGTCATACCCTTTTATTAATCCCATTTGTAGCAGCTGTATTTATAAGCAGAATTGCCGACCTCTTTTGAAAGCCTTAATAGCCATTGATAATGTGCTTCATCTGAGCCTGTACTATAGCCCCAATCCACAGCGCACATCCTGTCGTATGGAACTTAGAATCCTATTCAAAATAGTAATTGTGAATATCTCGTGTTAATATATCTTTAAAAATGTACAAACCAGTCTTAATATACCTAGTTCTATTGAGATACTGCTTGTGACCAGTTGTCAATGCCATATGTCATGTGTTTATCAGCTGTGACTAATGGTCTTTCAACAGACCATGTTAATTGATAACACCCCTTGTGATGCAGGGGCCCTTAGGTCCCCTTGCTAATGAGTCTCATCTGAGCATGTAATATGGCCCCTCTCCCCTCAACACATCCTGTCATATGGAAGTTACAAATGTACAAAACTTATATTAATTATTGTATCCTAAATATAATTGTATTTAAATACCTTTATAAATGTGTCTTAGCTGTGAAATATGAATAACCTGTAGTTATATAGCTTTAAAAGGCACAAAACAGTCTTGTGATAAGCACTTCTATTAATATACTTCTTGTGTATTTCTTTATTTATTTGTTCAGTATAGCTTTTTAAACTTTGCACTATTGTCCAGTCTGGCTTTTATGATCAGACAGATGGGAGATAGAGGGGTTTTAGACTTTAGGCATGTCTAAACATGTTCCGCTGCTGCATTAGCATATGAGCATTACTTAGCAGCCTGTTTAGACTAAGTAGAATCATTCATTTCAAACTCAAAACGAGGAATACTACGGAGCTGCTGTTTATATCATCCTGTAATATGCCCCTACACAGCTAAATCCGTCAGTCAGAATTCCTTTGGGCGTGTTGGGACCGTGGGAAAGGGGTGGGGAAACGGTCATGGTAACAAGTAAGACAGGGGTGGGGCAAGGGCTGGTCTCCGGTCCCTTTACTGAAAGTGGACGGTTTCACAAATTAGCAAAGGGGCAAGGTACCTGTCACTTTTTGATTGATAAGTCACCCCTACACTTTACTACCAACACATGTGCACCAGCACTGATTTAAAGGACTAGCATGCACTACCCAGCTATTCCAGAACCAAGACTCTGGGACTTGATTCTTTTTGAGTGCACTTTCCCCTTCTTCTTGTGCCAGCTTATTGGTGTGCTTAAATGTGATTTCAGAATGATTACTGACTGAATATGTATTTTCAGTTTGACCCTTGACTTGTTTCTGCCCTGACCTTCTGCTTGTGACCCAACCACAGCTCTGCCTATCCCTTCTCCTGTACCATGCACGGATACCAATCATCACTGCAAGTGAATGTGTTGGGTATGGCGACCTGGGAATTCTATACAGTGAAGTCCAGATCCCTTCTATAAGGGGCTAAAGGGTAAAGACTAAGGGATTCTTTAGACTTTGCTCCTCAACTGAGATCTGTGGCAAAACTCATGTCTGACACTGAGGATCCATCACCTACTTATGACAGTATGTAAGAAAGGTTCCTATACTGGTTATTTTAAAGTAGTTTTCTCACAGCTAAAATTAGCTTTGAACAAGCAAGGACTTTTTATAAATACATTAGTCAATAGATTTTACTTTAGTCATGAGATAAGAGACATTTTATGTACTCTGGGTGCACACATGTTTCTATGGTTACCTGGTTCCCGCACCATAACTCTGTTATCTGATTAGAGGAGAGAGCAGGGAGTGATGTCACTTCATGGACAGACTGTGCTCTGGACAAAACTAATAATCTCTAACAAGATTACAGATAAACAGATAACCCATTGTTCAGTCCTCACAGCACATGTACCTTGTGTTTACTGAATGTCAGGGCTAAGCTGTGCTCAGACTGCAGACAGGCTGCAGCAGCTGACGTGCGCTCTCTCCCTGATACACTTGCTGCTGACAGCTCTGCGAGTGACAGGGGCCCAGCCACTCCTGACAGGGGGCGAGTGCACCAGCAATGGGAGGACCCGGAGGCCGCTCCAATCAGCTGCAGGGCGGAATCCAGAATCCCATTTAAACTCCCTGAAAGCTGACCTCGCCCTGTGATATTCCTGGCTACCTGGTTGTTTGTTTTAGTGTTTGCTTATCCGAATTCCTGACCTCGGCTTTTTCTCCTGACCCTGGTTTGTCTCCTGATTTTACCTCTCTCCCGTTCCTAATTTATATTGACACTGACTGTCTGACTATTCTTCCTTCTGACGGCCCCAGCACTTTAGCAGAGCAGGGACTGTCGCCCAGTTGCCGCCTGCCGCCTAGGGCAGCACGTCAAGTAGGCAGGGACAGTGGGCTGGGTTCCAGTTAGGGCTCACTGCACCTCCCTTGACGTGACACTGAAATATAAAAATCTCCGCCGTCAATAAAAACAGCTTAGCTTTTTGCGAGAACTACATATGCAATCACCGCTAAGAGCCACCCCACCCCTAGGAACAGATGAGTGTAAAACTGCTTGTGACTCAGTAAAACAGTCTAGTGAGAAAACCCCTTTAAGTGACTTTTCCTGTTGTTGATTCCCCTAAAAACAAGTTAATTGGTGGTATGCTTTTGTAACTCCTAGTCATTGTTATTAGCATAAAAACTTTGCTAAATGAAGCCTTGCACAGTGTGTCACTGAAATCAGTGGGCTGTCAATTGATATCAATGGACAGAATCCTTCAGAATAAAAACTACTATTATTCACCCTAATGCAGAAATTTTAAATGGGTTTTCTACAGCTGACAAAATAGTTATTCTGTATCATTAAAATAATAACTCTAAATAATTATCTAGTTTAAATATTATTGCCAGCATAAATTACTTAGCAATATAGTACATATTTTTACTATCATGAGTCTATCTTCTAAGGTCAGAAATAAGAGAAATAAAGGTATCCCTTAAATCCTGAAATAAAATATAAGTACCGTATACATTTTAAACAAGACTTCCATATCCTCTAACCTTTTCAAATGTTACAAATGCATTAGAACTTTACAAACACCATGATAACATTTTAAATGCTGTTACAGTAATGAAATGTAGAATTCATTTATTTCTACTAGTATATGTTTTCTTATATTTAATACAAAAATAAAAATCTAAAATCTATATGACTGTCTCTCTAGAAAGTAAAAATGACAATTTGATAGATTTGGTCAATTTCAAAGCACACAGATATCTACTGAAAAGAATGATAGAGAACTGTGTAAAAGTCAAAAAGTGACTTTCATCTCAGAAGGACAAAAATGTCCAGTGAGTTCTAGCAATAATTTCTTTTTTTAACTTTTTATCGTGGGACAGTGTTATGGCATGACCTTAAGAATATTTTAGAGAATAATGATGGATTATGGCTCTGCTCTGTATAAAGCTGTAATAGGGCTGCCAAGGAAGTGCGTAAGGTCTCCATATGCCTCTAATTCTATATAGATTGTATACAGTTTTTGTTTTTTTATCTTGAGACAATGCTAAGGTACAAACTTAAGAGTATTTAAGGGATAGTGTAGTGACAGATCATGACTTTGTTTTGTATAAATCTGTAATAAGCCTCCCACAGAGGTGCATGGATCCTCCATATGCCTCCAGTTTTATACAGATTTTATACAGTTTTTAGTTTTGCATGATGTTCCATTGGACTGAATTTAAGAGGTGTTTTACCCTAGATGTATTGTTCTGGTGGCTCAGCATATTGCTTTTCAGACTCCATGTTATTGTGGCTAAAATAAAAGTTCATTTGTCATTGTTTCTTTTTTGAAAGGAACATGAAGAACAATTTTCCATCTATACCCACATCTGGAGTTCTGAACAGGTGTAACCATACCTACCATTTCTTCTCATCCTGTTAAAAAAAGTCTCCAGCCTTGATTTGTTTGACTTGTCTTTTAGGATCCAATTATAGTGGTTCTGTTTCAACAAGATTTGTAGATAAAACAACTGTAATTTTGTCACAGTTTTATGAAAAGAACAAAACAAAATTGCAACATGTGGCTTCAACCTTATTACCGCAAGTTGGAATATATAACTCTGCAATCAAGTTCATGAACTGATTTTTAGTCTTAAAATTTGTTATTGCTGTTCTTCTAGGTACTCAAATCTATCATTCAGAGTATCTAATGCCATTGGCACACAAGTCAGTTTGATTTATTAATCAATTCAATTCAATCAAGCAGAGAAGGACATGATTTGGAAAATACATCAGCTGTGTTTATGCCCGTCACTAAATACAAGGAAAATTGAAACAAATTCCCAATGATAGACCATAATGCTTTTCATGAACCTAATTAGCAAAATTCAGATGGCTTCATTTTCCATTTTCACAGTTTCTTTTATTTTAATACTTCTTTAGATTAACATAAAAGCATTATGTTGTTTACCATTGAAAATTCAAGGCTTTAATAATATTCAATTTACAATATGGTTTAAAATAATAAAATGTAAAATAATAACAATTAGGAGTTATGCTTGAACAGTTAGGAAATATTTGGAGTATTGGATATTAAATAAAGAAATCTAAAAAAAATATGGTTTGCAGTTAGAATGCATCAAAACATCAAATGAACACATAATTTTAGTATACTAAGGATACCTGCCTTAGGTGCCCTGAAATAATTAGCTAATCCTGTAAACCTATTCCCATCTATCAAAGGGACTGACTTGTGAAGACATAAATCTATCACTAAGTTCCCTGTTAAAACTGTGTCCAGCAAAAATTGTCAATGTTTGCCTACGAAGTTTAACTTGATGGTGATATGACAACTTTCCAAGTTTTCTGTTCTTAGATCACCACTAAAGTCTAAAGACTATTGTATTGTAAAGCATTTGAAAAAGTTGAGCTAACTTTCTGTGCTGTGATATCATGGTATGTTATCGATCAAGTTTATATATGCTTCTCACAAAAAGTTAGGAATATTTGGCTTTTGGGTGAAATTTATGGAAATGTCATGCCACAGTGATATTTTATCCTGAGGCCATTTAAGTTGTAGCATGTAATGTTGATTTTCTCATTTAAAACAATTTAATGAAACAACAGTAAACAACAGGGGAGGGTATACACCAACAAAAAATGTCAATGTCTCAATAACGTCATGTTGCCTTGAGCATCAATTGCAGCTTGACAGCGATGTCTCGTGCTTTTCACAAGTTGAGTTATTGACTGCTGAGGCATGGCATCCCACTCTTCTTGAAGGGCGCCCCTCAGGTCAATTAGGTTCAGGGGTACAGAGTTACGAGCTTCTACACAGCAACTCAGCTGATCCCATGAGTGGTTCAGGTCTGGAGAAAGTGCAGGCCACTCCATTTGAGATACACCAGTCTCCAACACCATTCTCTAATGATGCAACCTCAATGAGCTGGAGCATTGTTGTCCATGAAGATGAAAGTAGCCCTGTGTTGTTCATGCAGAGGCGAGATGACTGGATTACTCATGTTATTCAAGTAATAGAGGCTTGTTACTGTACCATTCACAAAGTGTAGGGCAGTTCTGTATTAACTAGACACACCTGCCCACACTGTAACACCACCACCAAAAAAGGCTTATCTGGGGACAACAGTGACTGATGCATGGTGCTCTCCTTGATATCTCCAGCATCATCGTCTGGCATCTCACCTCCCTTAAACGTGCCTGGAGTTGTGTGGCATTCATCATCCGGTTGCACAGGGCATTGGTTACAATGAAGCCGTCATCAAAATGTGATGTAGCCAAAGTATGTTCACTTCTTTGTCTTTTTGTGACTCTTCCAGTTTCTCTGTATCTCTGTTGACACCTGCTGATGATACTCTGTGACACTCTAATCTCAATGGCTACTTCCACCTTAGAGCATCCTGCTTGAAGCCATCTTGCAAGCTACCATTTTTGCTGCAATCAAATTTACAGCATCTGTTGAAGTTTTTTCAATGGGAAGGTGGTCATGTAGCATACAGTGGGGAAAATAAGTATTTGAAACACTGCTGATTTTGCACATTTTCCCACCTACAAAAAATGGAGAAGTATCTAATTTTATCATTGGTACACTTTAACTGTGGGTCAGATGTTTCCTGTAGTTCTTGACCAAATTTGTACACACTGCATCAGGGATCTTCTCCAGATCCTTCAGGTTATGGGGCTGTCGCTGGGCTACATTGAGATTCAGTTCCCTCCAAAGATTTTCAATTGGGTTCAGGTCTGGAGCCTGGTGAGGCCACTCCAGGACCTTGACATGCTTCTTACGGAGCCGCTCCTTAGTTGCCCTGGCTGTGTGTTTCAGGTCATTCAAAGTAACAGACCAGCTCCATATCCATAGAGGAGTATAAAAAGTTAAACTTTATTCCAAATTGCTAAAAACAGCATAATCCAAAAATATCTCCATTTCATGTGAGGACAGCCAACAATAGAGTTATCTTACTTAGAGCATCAGGCAGATGGAAGCACAGGTGTACAGGTCTCCCTTAGTCATGACCTGTCATTGTACTGCTGGAAGACCTAGCCACGATCCATATTCAATGCTTTTACTGAATGAAGGAGTTTGTTGGCCAAAATCTTGCAATGCATGTCCCCATCCATCCTCCCATCAATACAGTGCAGTCGTCGTGTCCCTTTTGCAGACAAGCACCCCCAAAGTATGATGTTTCCACCTCCATGCTTTACAGTTGGGACAGTGTTCTTGGGGTTCTACTCATCATTCTTCTTTCTCCAAACACTGCAAGTGGAGTTGATACCAGAAAGTTCTATTTTGGTCTGATCTGACCATATGGCCTTCTCCCATGCCTCCTCTGGATCATCCAGATGGTCATTGGTGAACTTCAAACGGGCCTGGACATGTGCTGTTGTGAGCAAGTGGCCTTTGCGTGCCCTGCAGGATTTTAATCCATGCTGCCAAAGCGTTCGATACTGTGGTGCCAGCTTCATTCAGGTCATTTATCAGGTCCTCAATCACAAAATATACTGCCAACACCACTTCACAGTATTCACAATGTTTTCTCTTTCAATGTTTAATGAACAGTTTAAAATATAGCCAGCATGCAAAATTCTTTATCATTCATTATCACACAAAGGTGTTTTTACAAAACCTGGGGGCCAATGCAAAGTCTTTTAAGCCGCTTTCACATTAGTTGGTATTTTGCAGCATAATATGGGCATCACGTCTCCACAGCTCTCAGGCTAATCCATTGCGTCAACTTTGTGACGTTTCAGGGGATCAAACTTTGAGACTCTCGGTTCACATATTTTGATCAAAAGATGTTTAAGCTGCCCACGACTTTCAACGTGATCTCAAAATCGGGCAGTCCTATCCTACCTTTACCTCTCAATCGAGCCACTCAGGCCTCTCGCTGGGTCAACCGACCTCCATTATTCAGAGAGAAAAAATAAAAAAACACCCAACCAGCAAGCTGCCCTTCTTATGACAGCCTGTGAGAGTGGGCGGGACAGAAACCCAAAATGGAAGCACCCCTTCCTTCCCATATAGGTTAAAATCAATGTACACCAAGTATAACGTATGTTTTCTGCACACAAAAACATTTCTGAAAAACGTATGCAAACCTGGGTGCCACTGGCAGGGCTGCGGCACACATGTAATTATACATGTACACACACAGACCCCGCCACGGCACATTTCTGCAAAAAAGGGCAATACCCTACGTGGAAATCCCGAAAGAAGCATTTATGCTATCTATCATACATGAAAAAACATTGAGACTCTCGGTCACATATTTTGATCAAAAGATGTTTAAAGCTGCCCACGACTTTCAACGTGATCTCAAAATCGGGCAGTCCAATCCTATCTTTACCTCTCAATCGAGCCAATCAGGCCTCTCGCTGGGTCAACCGACCTCCATTATTCAGAGAGAAAAAATAAAAAACACCCAACCTGCAAGCTGCCCTTCTTATGACAGCCTGTGAGAGTGGGCGGGGACAGAAACCCAAAATGGGAAACACCCCTTCCTTCCCATATAGGTTAAAATCAATGTACACCAAGTATAACGTATGTTTTCTGCGCACAAAAACATCTCTGAAAAAACGTATGCAAACCTGGGTGCCACTGGCAGGGCGCGGCACACATGTAATTATACATGTACGCACACAGACCGCCGCCAGCGGGACATTTTCTGCAAAAAGGGCAATACACTACGTGGAAATCCCTAAAGAAGCATTTATGCTATCTATCATACATGAAAAACTTTGAGACTCTCGGTTCACATATTTTGATCAAAAGATGTTTAAGCTGCCCACGACTTTCAACGTGATCTCAAAATCGGCAGTCCTATCCTATCTTGCCCTCTCAATCGAGCCAAAACAGGCCTCTAGCTTGGTCAACCGACCTCCATTATTCAGAGAGAAAAAATAAAAAACACCCAACCTGCAAGCTGCCCTTCTTATGACAGCCTGTGAGAGTGGGCGGGGACAGAAACCCAAAATGGAAGCACCCCTTCCTTCCCATATAGGTTAAAATCAATGTACACCAAGTATAACGTATGTTTCTGCACACAAAAACATTTCTGAAAAAACGTATGCAAACCTGGGTGCCACTGGCAGGGCTGCGGCACACATGTAATTATACATGTACACACACAGACCGCCGCCAGCGGCACATTTTATGCAAAAGGCAATACACTACTTGTAAATCACTAAAGAAGCATTTATGCTATCTATCATACATGAAAAAACTTTGAGACTCTCGGTTCACATATTTTGATCAAAAGATGTTTAAGCTGCCCACGACTTTCAACGTGATCTCAAAATCGGGCAGTCCTATCCTATCTTTACCTCTCAATCGAGCCAATCAGGCCTCTCGCTGGGTCAACCGACCTCCATTATTCAGAGAGAAAAAAATAAAAAACACCCAACCTGCAAGCTGCCCTTCTTATGACAGCCTGTGAGAGTGGGCGGGGACAGAAACCCAAAATGGAAGCACCCCTTCCTTCCCATATAGGTTAAAATCAATGTACACCAAGTAAAACGAAAGATTCTGCACACAAAAACAAAACTGAAAAAACGTATTCAAAACAGGGTTCCACTGGCAGGGCTGCGGCACACAAAAAATTATACAAGTACACACACAGACCGCCGCCAGCGGCACATTACTGCAAAAAGGGCAATACAAAACGTGGAAAACCCAAAGAAGCATTTATCTATCTATCATACATGAAAAAACTTTGAGACTCTCGGTTCACATATTTTGATCAAAAGATGTTTAAGCTGCCCACGACTTTCAACGTGATCTCAAAATCGGGCAGTCCTATCCTATCTTTACCTCTCAATCGAGCCAATCAGGCCTCTCGCTGGGTCAACCGACCTCCATTATTCAGAGAGAAAAAATAAAAAACACCCAACCTGCAAGCTGCCCTTCTTATGACAGCCTGTGAGAGTGGGCGGGGACAGAAACCCAAAATGGAAGCACCCCTTCCTTCCCATATAGGTTTAAAATCAATGTACACCAAGTATAACGTATGTTTCTGCCCACAAAAACATTTCTGAAAAAACGTATGCAAACCTGGGTGCCACTGGCAGGGCTGCGGCACACAGACCGCCGCCAGCGGCACATTTCTGCAAAAAGGGCAATACACTACGTGGAAATCCCTAAAGAAGCATTTATGCTATCTATCATACATGAAAAAACTTTGAGACTCGGTTCACATATTTTGATCAAAAGATGTTTAAGCTGCCCACGACCCTCAACGTGTAAACAACTTCGTGTAGACCTAAGCTATTTTTACCTCTCAATCGAGCCAATCAGGCCTCTCGCTGGGTCAACCGACCCTCCATTTTTCAGAGAGAATATATAAATAACACCCAACCTGCAAGCTGCAATTATTATGACAGCCTGTGAGAGTGGCGGGACAGAAACACAAAATGGAAGCACCCCTTCCTTCCCATAAGGTTAAAAATCAATGTACAACCAAGTATAACGTATGTTTCTGCACACAAAAACATTTCTGAAAAAACGTATGCAAACCTGGGTGCCACTGGCAGAGCTGCGGCACACATGTAATTATACATGTATGCACACAGACCGCCGCCAGCGGCACATTTCTGCAAAAGGGCAATACACTACGTGGAAATCCCTAAAGAAGCATTTATGCTATCTATCACACCTCCTTTGTCAAGCCTTTGTCATGTTTGACAAAGGGGCATGGAATCCAGGTTTCGTAAAAACACTTATGTGTGATAATGAATGATAAGGAGTTGTGCATCCTGGCTATATTTTAAACTGTTCACTAAATGGGTTGTCTCACTACATTGATTCATCCTACCTCAGTCCTGATTTCTTGATTTCATTTTGAATTCAGGGGTGTGTTTACTGAGTTCTACAAAGCTGCAGTAGAGGCCAGGTGTGTAGCTATAGCAACCAATGCTGGCAGCCTATCATGAGAGATTGAACAGGTCTGTAGCTATAGCAACCTAAAGAGCTGATGCAGCCAATACAAGAGATATCTCAAAATAGGTAGGACACTGTTAATGGACATATATTGCAAAGTGACTTGTTTTTGCAAGATCTTTAAAAAAGAAAATACTGTGAATACTTTGAAGTGGTGTCGGCATTATATTTTGTTACTGTGGACTTGTATACAGGTGGGGACCTGTGACTGCTGAACTAACCTGCGGGCAGTTAGGTGCAATCTATATTTTAATTTAAGCATTGATCAGGTCCTCCCATGTATTTCTGGACTGATTGCTGACCTTTCTCAGAATCATCCTTAGCCCATGAGAGGAGATCTTGCACCACCAGACCGAGGAAGTCATCTTGTGTTTCTTCCATTTTCTAACAGTTGCTGCCTTCTCACCAAACTGCTTGCCTATTGTCCTGTAGTCCATCCCAGCCTGGTGCAGGTCTAAAAGTTTTTCTCTGGTGTCCTTAGAGAGCTGGCCATGGTGGAGATGTTGGAGTGTGATGGATCGTGTGTGTGGAAAGGTGCAATTAATACAGGTAATGAGTACAGAGCAGGAGGGCTTTTTAAAGAAAAACTAACAGGTCTGTGGGAGCCAGAATTCTTGCTGGTTGGTAGGCGATCAAATAGTTATTTCATGCAATAAAATACAAATTAATTATTTAAAAATTATGCAGTTTGATTTTCTGGATTTTTTTTATCCTGTCTCTCACAGTTGAAGTGTACCTGCGATAAAATTACAGACCCCTGTACACTGCTAAATTGCCAGTGTTTAAAAATTATAAAAGAAGACCATAATCATCTCAGAAATCGATTGCCACAATCAGAATTGCAATATCTCTTGTGGTTCAAAAGTTATCATCACAGAAAGTTTCAACAACAACCAGGAATATTCCCTGTGATACACAGCTATTTGATGTGTTCAATGTGTTTTCTCTGGTGCTGAACACAGAGCACTGGTTCCATCATAATGAACACGCATGAGAGCTTTCTGTGTTGAGGGTTTTTGAACCACAAGAGAGATTGTAAATTTGATTGCAGCAATCAGTTTCTAAATCAATTTTGGTCTTCTTTGATATGCTACATGACCAGCTTTCCATTGGAAAACTTGCCCTTCATCCAGTATGGCGGCTTTCAAAATGGTGGCCATATTCTGGACATAAGCTAAAAATAGGTTCTCACATCCATAACTTGCTGGGGTATTTAAATATGTAATTTTCCCTATTGTTTCTGAAGCAAGGGACTGTTCTGGGACTCTTGAATCACTCTGTAGTTAAAGGAATTGTTGTCCAGTTAAAGTTTTTTTTTTTTTTTTTTTCTTTAGCATACTGCTGCCCTTTGAAAATTAAAAAAAGTTATGCTCACCTATCCTCTCACCTAGGATCCAGCATTGTATCATTCTCACTCTCTGCTGGTTTTCTGTTGTCTTCTGGTCTTGATCCAAGCAGGACATCACAACTGTAGTTGCTGATTGTCTGCAACAGTCACATGCCATTGGCTGACATCACTGTTCATAGTGCTCACTTCCGGTGATGTTAGCCAGTAGCACTTGATCGCTGCAGCAGTGAAGACCTGGACAAATCAAGACTGGAAGATAACAGAAAAACAAAGGTGAGAGAGGACAGTGCAGCGCTGGATCCAAGGTAAGAGGAGAGGTGAGAATAACCACTCATAAGGGCAGCGGTATGCTGACAAATAAAAAAAAATTTAAACTAGACAACCCTATTAAGGTCGGAAAGTCATAGGAAGTCCAGAGTCTATGTAAGTGATGTTCCTGACACTCTTTTATGTACCTAAAGTAGCATCCATGGAATAGAATGGAAATTTCCTCCAAATCTGTGCCCTTTGAGTGATAAAGGTTAAAGAGGTGTTCCAAGATTAATGCTCGCTCATCCGTTGGGGTGTGAGTAAAAATAGACGAGAAGACTCATACTTACCTCCTGGATGGCCCTGTTTACTCCTGGCTGCCAGTCCATTCAACCAGGAAGTAGGCAGTGAATGTCCATCGTTCATGTGACAGTTCATGCCAATCACAGGCCACAACGTCATACGCACATGACCTCTCGGGCCTGTAATTGGCTGGAGCTGTCACGTCAATGCTGAAGGTTCACTGCTTCAGCCTGGGATGAACGCACCGGCAGCCAGGAGTAAACGGAACTGTCCGGGAGATAAGTATGGATGAACGAGCATTGATCAGTCCCGGAACACCCCTTCAAGGTTTAGAATTTTAATCTGCAACATAATCACAATGTTATAAGCAGTTTTTTTTTTGAACTATGTGTTGGTGTGCATGATCTCCTTGGTTTAGGATAGTCCTTAATATTGTCTGGTACCCAATTTGGTAGTGTTGGATCAGGACACTCAAACAATCAGACTTATTGCTGATTCTCATTTAATTATATACAAGACTAGTATAACTAGTTCAGTGTGTGAAGCCAATAATACACCTGACCTAAGTGTGCCCATCCGCCTATATTTTATTAACGTATACATAGGAGTCTACATAAATAATACTATGTGTTGTGGATAGGACTCTGTCTCATATATTTTGAAGAGATTTGTTGCATTGAGAAGTCTAGTTTCAAGTAGTAATGAATGCATTATGGGTCAAACATCATCTGTGAACAATTTTTAATCTGATTAATCCTCTTTTTCTTTATACTACTGCTACTCAAGCTTGCAGCGTCACCCATGTTTGGAGTGCAATATCTTGTCTGTTGAAATTTTGCATATTGGCTATGTTACCATTTATAGCATACATTAACAGTTAGGATGGTGCTTTGAATCGGATATAACAAAACGCATCCCACACCTTGCTGTTTGCCTCCAGTACTCTGTGATATGCATAATTTATATTGTTTACATTATTATCTTTATTTTGAGGAGTGGGGCACTTGTATTTTAAATGTATATTGTGGATCAGGCTTTTTTGCCAGTACTGATTAAAAACTACATGTACATACTGTAAAGAGATAAGAGAGGAAGGTTCTTTGCATGCACATAGTGTTTCGCAAGTTGAAATATTGGCCAATACATCCTTGGTTATGCACATGCACAAATATATGTTCACAATACAAAGGAAAAATGTATGCCAGCTTACCTATCTGGATGGGTGCATGGACAAAACACTCTGTGCAGTGTTGTAGAAATGTGCAAAAAATGGTGTGAAATCCAAGCACTCCTCAATAAAATGCAAATGTTTATTCCATAACAAGCATTAAAAATATGGATATCACAGGGTCAGGGAACAAAACCACACTGACACGTTTCAATCAACAGATCTTTATCAGAGTTATGTGAAAATCTGATGGAGATCTGTTGATCAAAACGCGTCAGCATGGTTTCGTGCCCTGACCTTGTGATATCCATATTTTTATGATTGTTATGAAAGAAATGTTTGCATTTTATTGATAAGTGCTGGATTCCATGCCATTTTTTGCACAAATAATTGCTGAGCTGTTGTCAGGGTTTCATACAGTGCATGCTCACTTTTGACACCCATGTAAACTTAACAGCCATGTGTGAATCTGCACTCTGTAGTACAGGCACAATAGAGCTTTTGTCACAGACACTCCTTGTGTTTCCAGACCCTTGGACTTTGTCTATGTACATATGCATAGACATTGACACATATGCACATATGCATAGACAACATAGGAGTATTATGCCATGGAAGGTTCTATAAGATTCCTAAATAGATGCAGCTGACTATTATGAATAATAACTAGATGACTATTATAAATAATCATTATTTTAGAACGCTGTACAAGCCAAGGGTTTCAGATGCATAACATAAGACTAGGACAAATACATTAACCCCTTCACGACCCTGGGCGTATGAGTACGTCCCAGGGCCGCTAAGGGGCTTTGCAGGGGGATCGCTCCGCGACCCCCCGCACAGCTGCCGGGTGTTAGCGGCTGATCGCAGCTAACACCCAGCAGTAACAGCGCCAGCGGGTGGCTCCGCCCGCTGGCGCTGTTTTACCCATCAGACACCACGGCAAAGATGGCCGCGGCTTCTGAATGAACGCCGTCGGCATCCGACGACCGGGCATGGTGGTGGGGAGCCTTGTGAAGGCTCCTGTCACTTACCCTGGCCGGTTTGCCCCACTTCCGTCAGCAGACAGGAAGTGGGGAAACCGCCATCTTTGTACACCCTAATGCATTGCCTATGCAATGCATTAGGTTGTATTAACAATCGCGCCCCCTAGTGGTCAAGCACCATAGGGGGACTAAAATGTTACAGTAAAAAAAAAAAAAAAAAAAAGTTTTAAAGTACAAAAAAAAAGTATTAAAAGTTCAAATCACACCTCTTTCCCCATTTTACAAATAAAATCATTAAAATATTAAAAAAGTTACACATATTTGGCATCGCCGCGTCCGAAAAAGTCTGATCTATAAAAATATAACATCATTTATCCTGTACGCTGAACACCGTAGAAGAAAAAAATTTCCAAATGTCAAAATTGCGTTTTTTGGTCATTTTACGTCACTCAAAAAATGGAATAAAAATGATCAACAAAGTCGCATGCATTCCAAACTACTAGCGATAAAAAGTACACTTTAGCCCGTAAAAAATGCACCCTCACTGACGTCCGTAGGTGTTAGTACAAAAAAGTTATTGGTTGCACAAACTGGCGCCGCGGCGCAAATGTCAAAAATAGAAAATGTTTGGAATTTTTTTACGGTACCAAAACATAACGGAAACCCTACATGTTTGGTATTGCCGGATGTGTAACAACCTGTAGAATACAGATAATACATTATATTTACCGAAGATTGAACGCCATAAAAGCAAATCACCCAGAAACATGGCAAAAATACGTTTTTTTCATAATTTGTCCCACTTGGAATTTTTTGGCGGTTTCCCAGTATATTCTATAGTATAGTGAATAACAGCATTAGAAAGTACATCTTGTCCTGCAAAATAAAAGCCCTAATGTGTCTATGTAGGTGGAAAAATAAAAAAGTTATGGCTTTCAGAAGGCGAGGAGGGAAAAACGAACGTGTCACAAAAAAAAAACCCGGGTCCTGAAGGGGTTAATAACACTAGATAACAAACTGGTACAGAAGAAGAGGATCTTCTTACAATCTGCAATGAATAAAGGAAGGAGACGGAAGGTGAGGGACAAAGATGTTTGAATGATAGTGGCAGCAGGGTTATTATAAATTGTAGGCTGCCCTACAATTTTCAAGTTAGTTTTGAAAGTTGAAAAGTTTGAGCAGAGTCTGATGTGTTGTGGTCAGGCTCGGACTGGAAGGAAAAGTCACTGCCATGTCACAAGAAAATCTCTTATTACCTAAATCTCCTACATCAGCCACCAATCACTTTTTCTACTAAGTTTTCTCATTAGCTCAAACAAATTTCTAAAATAATCTCCAAATATCTACTGGTTCTTTATAATAACCTAGGATATTATAGAGTTTTACAAAATGGAAATAGATGCGTTCTAAAAAAAAAGTTTGACTCTGGGAAATATTCTTTCACCATCCCTTCTTCCAGCATCAAAACCTACTAGACCAACATGGATAAACTTTCATATTGTTTCAACGTTGCCAGCCAGTTTACCTCTTATGTAACACAAAAAAGTTACAATATTAAGGCCTACATAAACTGTAACACCACTATTGAGGTGTATCTAATTTCATTTGAAAGTTGTAAAGTACAATGTGTGGGAAGTACATCATGTCCACTAAAGGTTAGGGTACGTCGTCACATTTCAGATGTAAAATCTAATGATTGTCAACGCATGTCAGCTGTTTCAGAGCACTGTGCACAAGTTCATAGTCAATGTACGGACTCCCTTTCAGTGGTGGGTAAGGAATGGGTGACTTTACCTAGATGGGGAGGTGACCACATCCAAAAGCTCCGCTCTCGAGAGGCCTTTTGGATGTTTCTTTTAAAAAGGTACTATCCGTTTGCTCTTAATAAAAGAACCGATTTAGTATTACATTATTAACAGTAATTTTTTTTATTATATATGAGGTATAAAAATGTACATGTTGTGTCAACAGTTTAGAGATATCATGTGACTTTGCATTCAGATCTGATTGGTTGATCTAATTCTTTTAACTAGTTCACTTGTGTTTGTCATCATGCTATGACTGAGCGACCTGAAATGCGTAAGCATCTGCTTGTTGGTCCATGTATTTTGCTTTTAACATGGAATAAAGATTCACTTTATGAGGACGCTGGACATCTTCTTCCTCATTATATGTTCCTTGTTGCCTCAAGTTCATGCAGTGTTTGTTCCGGTGAGCTGGTACATCTGTTTATGTCACTATTTGCCATTTATGCCTTTTATTTCCTGCTTTCCTGCAGATCATAATGAAAGGTTTAATCAAGTCAGAAATAGTGTGTCCATACATTATCAGGTATCCCTAAGGCTTGAAAAGGATGTGTAGGAGATAAATGTTTTATGAAAAAAATAAAAATAATAAGCCATGATGCTGAATAGGGACCCATCACAGTATGTAGGTGGTAAAATGAACAGTCATATAAACAAGATCGTAGTTAATTCTGTCTAAAACCAACAAACCCAAAGTTTCAAACTCCTGTCTTTTATAAATATCATAATATATAGGAAGAGGGTGAATCAAATGGATATTGAGATTATTAAACAATATACAGTTTCTCTCATAGCAAGTCTAAATTTCAACCTTCAGCCACATCTGAACAGCAACATACATCAAACTGGAGATTTTAGCCGGCATTGTAGCAGTGGGAAACATTTATTTTTTATAAAAGCAGCATTCTTTTTTTCCAGAAAGCAGGAAAACCTGTAAGTATGTTGCATACAACGCAATATGACTCTATACAGCAAGATAGAAGAAGGCTATATTATATAATTAGATTGCTTCTCTGCTGGTGTTTTCCCACTAATACTGTTATAACAAGTGCCATTTATATTGTATGTAAGCACTCCATGGGGATATTCCCGTTGGTTTTCAGTTTAAAACCTAGTAAGGAATCATTTAATGCATGTGTAATAAAATGTATTTGAATAGAGGCACATGCATTAATAAGATTGCAACAGAGTGAACTTTATCATGTCTTATGGGACTGCAGACAATATAATGTTGTCTATGGTTGTATTGTCATGCCGTTTTATTGAAGCTTCCCTACTGCCATTTTAAAGTTCATTGCAAAAAATAAAGTGAACAAAATGGTGGAAATTGTATCAAACTTAAAACTAATTCTCCATTGTGTTATTTTTCCTGTGCACTTTGTAGCATTCAGCATAACAAGTTGACTGCTAGTTTTTCCCTTTGAGTAATTTTTTATTCATGATCATGAACTTTTCATGCAGCATTAGAAAACATAAGGTTTGATGTTGGTAAAGTACATATTATTGCAGGTCAAGGGAAAAGCTTCAAAGCTATGCAGATGAATAAACATAAGCATAATTGTGAGTGTACAGACCATTGCTAGGCAATGAGTTATGTTTTGCAAAATGCATAACATATAAGGCAGAGGAACATTAGAACGCTGGATACTTTTACAGAAAACAACTTCTCTAAAAATAGCGCTGCAGGTAGTACTATTTTTTGAAAAGATGGAAACCATGAAGGAAATCTGAAGGGCCCCATTGTAGTTAATGGGATTTGTCGGGCGCTGTTGGTGTCCGTCATGTAGTTACCACCTATGTGACGAAGGCTCTCAATGGACCCTCTAATGTAGATCTGAACCTAGTCTAATATTTATCCATTTAAACAATGGAAAGGAGAAACTTATTAGGCAGGTGTTAGTAAAGTGTAAACACCTAGAAGAGGCTAGTGCAGTATATTAGTTTCCTGTTCTTCACTGGCATTATAATGTTTGACTCAGTCATTCAGCCTCACTCAAATTTTCCATATACAAGCACACTTCTATATTGCTTTTTAGCTGGATTTTAACAAGTAAACTTGCCCATTCCCTAGGACTACTGGACTTGCAGCGCTGTTGCTCAAATGTAACTTTCTTTTGACGTCACTTTCAGTTCAATATCATATAGGTAACCCTAATGTTGTGTTGGACCAAAAGTGACATTCAACAAAAGTGACATTGGAGCGACAGCACCACTGGACCGGATGCACAGGGAAAAATATAAGTTAACTAATTCAAGCCTATTAAAAAAACAGACCTTGATTTATATTAAGGGTTACAATTTTGTCGGAAGGGGGGC